>DF242203.1:0-36522 GCA_000507305.1 Breviolum minutum Mf 1.05b.01 | reverse complement strand
GCTGTATTTTACGATGTTTTTTCCCTTTCAGGTGCGAAAACTTCTGTTTCGAAAAGCGATCAAAACATCGTAATTTACAATGTTTTCTGCTCCCACCAAAAACAAAACAACGCTATTTACGATGTTTTCCTCCTCTCGCAACCCCAAAATAGAGCCGAAACATCGGTATTTACGATGTTTTTGCAACATAAAAAAACCAGCGTAGCCAAAACACCGCTATTTGCGTGACTTTTACAACACCACATCTGCAAAATGCTGTATTTTACAGTGTTTTTTTACCCCCTCTTCAAAAACACTGGTATTTACGGTGTTTTGAAAAATTACTTGCATAAAACCATGTAAATACCAGCAAATTCTAACTTTTGCATCTTCCTTTGCAACAAGCCAACAAATGCTAAAACACTGATATTTACAGCGTTTCTGAACAATGATTGTAGCAAAAAATTGCTATTTTTGAAACGTTTTTCTTCAAATTTCATGCGGTCGGTACCCCCCAAATTCGAGCAAATTCCCAAAACCTCACTTTTTGTTAACCTGCACCTATTTCCGGGGTCGGCGGCATGGGCGGAACCTCCCTATGGCTAAAGCCACAGATGGCTTGGCCTTCGGCATAACACGGCACTGCCGGATTCGGGCGCCGGCCGAAGGGGCCCTATGTCCTATGTTCGCCTAGGTTAGCCGTATGTTCGCCTATGTTAGCCGTATATTGCCCCAGGTCGGCCCTATGTGAGGCCTATGTTGGCCCTATGTTCGCCTATGTTAGCCGTATGTGGCCCCAGGTCGGCCCTATGTTGGCCTTATGTTGGCCGAAGTTGGTCCTATGTTGGCCTAAGTTGGCTCTATGTTGGCCTAAGTTGGTCCTATGTTGGCCTAAGTTGGCCCTATCTTGGCCCTATCTTGCCCCTATGTTGGCCCTATCTTGGCCCTATGTTGCCTCATCATGTCGACAAATTTTGCCGAAGTATGTTAAAACACCTTCAACATGTCATTTTTTCCCTTCCGGGCCCGCCCCTGAACCCCAAAACCACGTAAAACGCGTTGTTTTTTGATAGTGGCAAAGTGAAATTCCAGAACACCCAGAGCCACAAAACACCGTAAAACACGATGTTTTTGAACACCACAAGCAGAATACACTGTAAATTACAAGGGTGACCCCGAGGTGAGCCCCCTGGGGTCGGCGGCTGGGGCGGCAAGCCTCTATAACCTTCGGTTACCAACCGAAGGCCTCCGGCAAGGGCACGGGCCAGCGGCCTTGGGGCCGGCGCCCGGATTTAATTAGATTATTCAAGAGCTAACGCACCCACCGGCAGTGCCGGGGAAGAGAGTGTGAGTTCGTGTTGGGTGGCAGTAGCTGGTTTTTGGTGGGTTTTGGTTGTTGTTGTTGTTGTTGATGATGTTGTTGATGTTGTTGTTGTTGTTGTTGTTGTTGTTGTTGTTGTTGTTGTTGTTGATGTTGATGTTGTTGTTGTTGTTGTTGTTGATGTTGATGTTGATGTTGTTGTTGTTGTTGTTGATGTTGATGCTGTTGTTGTTGTTGATGATGTTGTTGTTGTTGTTGTTGCTGTTGTTGTTGTTGTNACACCACCTAAATCCGAGCCCAAAAGACTTGAAGACCAAAAACCTGCAGGCGCTAACCCAAGAAAAAGGTGGCAGCCGTAGATGCTCGGGGCATGCATTGCACAAAGAAAGACTCGCAAGTCAGACTTGAAGACCAAACTCCTAGGCGCGCTCCCCCTTAGCGAGGGGTCGGCGGATATATACTAGTAGGATTTCAGATGATATATCTCGACTGGTGCGGAAAATTTTCTTGTAAGAATCCCTGGTTTCAAAGATTCTTGGGTGAATTTCATGTTAATGTCACCCGATGACGAAGCCATGAGTTCTGGATGACTTGTAACTTCGCCAGATGATTTGGCGGAAATTGGCCTTGTACATTCGCGCAAGATCCTTATCCCAAAAATTAAGGTCAGTTACACAGCAAAGAAACTTACTAACGTTTCCCCTATCCAATGAGGGATGCAAGAAGAAATGATGGATACTCCTGCTACCTATACTAGTCTGCTAGAGGGCGATACAGGAGATCAATCATCCCCAAAGATGTTTTTTCCGATGCTACTGAGAATTTCCGAGAACAATGTCTTTGGGTAAGAAAACATGCCTGAAACTGATCCTTTTCTGAGGTCGTTGAATGAAGTATATCAATGCCTTGGATTCAACTCCATACGGTCTAGCAAACTATCACGGCCAGCTCGAAAAAGAATAGACCATTCGCGTCTATTGAAAAAGAATATCCATATCCATTAGCCATATTCAAGATTTAGAATTGACATCTACATAATATGAATCAACACGATCACCCAATATGAATCTACAGGATCATCCTATTTTGAAGGGCCATTTTTTTTAGAAAAAGGTACTTTCATCATCCCGGCCGTTCCCCACGACCGTTTAGGCCGAAAAGAAACGCTCCAAACTGGCGGACGATGGTGATTTGTCAGAGCTTTTCGATGCGTTGGAGTTGGAAGATGATGGAAAGGCGGTTAAAAAAACCGTGGGGGGTTTGGATGACCAATGGGTTTCCCTTTCTGAGGGTTGGAAGATGAAAAAGCCCTCCAAAAAAAATAGGTGGGATGTCAGTTTTATGTCGTTGTCTTGGGTAAGCTGAGAATATCTTTGGGGTAGAGATTTGCTCGTTAAGATACCATGGAAAAGGCTTAATAGCTTGAGCCACATAAAAAGTGCTCCAACAATAAAAAAACAACGCGCAACACGGTAACATGGAGCAATCCGCAACAAGAACACAAACCGTACTTGAGTGGAATCCATCCATTTGTGAAGTGTATGTGAAGTGTCATGATTCCATTTGTTTGCACAATGCCGTACCAAGTTTTGCAGGTTGGTCATATCATTGCAGGTGGTTTGGTGATGGGAATTATCCTGAAATGAACTTAAATCATCTTAAAGCTAAGTTTGAACTTAACGCAAATTAGCCAAATCGGAAGGTTTACAGAAAATCATTGGAAAAAGCTGGCGAAAGGGCCAAAAGATAATTTTGTGTATATACCAAAGCCTTGATGGTGAAACTAAAAGCCCACCACTCGCAGGACAACACGGACATTGATCGTGCAACATTGAAGAAGACCGGGGGCCCAGTTGAATGGTGTTGTCAATCCAAATAAGCACACGGTGATAATATAAGCATCCTTTGTTTTAGTAGATTTTGATATTGAACCAATAAGAAACAGAAATTACAAAGTCGTGAAATTTATAGGAAGTGATAATGTTCCTTTGTTGGCTGGGAAGGTTATGTTTGATCTGAGAGTTGATAAATTTAAGGAATTTTTGAGGTTGAACATATGGCTCCAACTTAAAATGTTGGAACTTGACCATCAACTTTAGTCATTTTGTATTCAACTCTACCAGCTGATCATCTCGTATGGCAGGACGTACCGGGAGATGTCCATCAAGTATCATCCCGATAAAAATCCAGTATCTCGGTCCTAAGGTGTTTTGGACATCGGATGTGTGAACATCAGCGGTAGTGATATTTTTGAATGATGAGATGTTGTGAGTTGTGACTGGATGGGATGTGAAGCCAACACCGAGGTGGTGTTGCAACAAGTTGGTTGATGGGTCCTGATATTGGTTAAGGAATCAAACTATTTCACTATTTCATGCGTGCAGGGTTATAGGATCGCAAAAAATTCAAGCGACAAATTGACATTTAGCTGTAGCGCTGTAGCTGGTGATTTGCGAAGTCCTTTCTAGCAGGTGTCGGTCTGGTTCAAGATGCAAATAGTTTTAAGGGCTGCACCTTGTCAAGACCTCTACCTGAATTTTTCAGAGAAGTTGCCAATTGAAGAATGATTTCATTCCACGAGAAGACGCACGCAATAACATGACTGTTGATGGACAAAATCCCGCACCAGAGGATATGACAAGTTGGGTGTTTCAACAATTCACCAGTAGTTTTAGCTATCCCAACTGGTGTAGGCCAGATTTTCTCTATCAACAAGGTACGTCCTGAGCTGCTGAACGCAGCGTGTTGCCTACCACCTCCATTTCCAACGGGTGTTGACTGTCCCCCGTGCCACAAAGGAATCTGCAGAACTCTTCGGCAGGAGAGGGGGTGCCATTGGTGATACCAAAAAGTGCCATGTAGCAAACCATACAAATTGCGTGTTTTTCCTTACCCTCATTTCATTTAGGATTTGCTTTTTTCATCCCAGTCTGAACATGATGTTTTTTCCACGGTGAGCTGTGGGTTTTCCACGGTGAGCTGCGGGTTTCCACAACTCCCAAGATCTGGCAAATTTTAACGATTAACATATGTGATTTGATACTCTGAATGTAAAAGAACAAGATCGACTGGAAAGTAAAGGATAGAAGTAGTATTAAGGATGTATGATCAGAAGTAAATTAATGATAGTTACATTTCTTATTCAAACTTGATGAACATACTGAATGCTACTCATCTTTGTCTAATAAAAGCGCGTCATCTTATGAGTCTTGAGTTCATTGTTTGCTTTGATTTTGTTAGCCAGCCTTGTTTTCTCCACATAAAAAAATGGCCTTTGCATCACGAACACCCCGCATTCAAATCGCCTTCCTATCCAGCTTGAGGCGTATAAGATCACACTTGAATCATCTCCAATCTACAATTCAAAGTCGATTTTCAAAAATTGACATTTTGCCGCTCAAAAACTGAATCCCTGAAATATCATGTTGTTTTGTTTTTGTTGATCCGTGGATTCTTTGGTCCAGGATCCGCGATGCCTATGAAATTCTCAGTGATCCAGTGAAAATGCTCTTGTACGACACAGGCGGCGTTCAGAAAAACAATAATAATAATAATACTGTCCGGCATAGTGTGAGAGGCTTGCGGTCCTATTTTTGCTTATGAAGGAGAAACTAAGGTTCTTCGATGATGATTACCTGGTAGACTGATCATACTGCAATGAAGATTGTGTTTTGTTGGGAGGAAATCGGAATGGGACTTGATTTTGAAGGCCATAGCAGAGGCAGAAGTTCCGATGTCGAAAGTGTTCGGAAGCAGGTGCTTACTGCAACTAAAAGGTCAGTCAAATTGTAGATAAGATGATACGACTGTACCTTAGATGTCAGGAATCTCAACAAGAACTGAAAGTTGTCCCTTCCAATACCCCTGGGGAAGATTGTTTTAAAGAAACACCCCCCCAAAAACTTACAAATGATATGGATTTCCCCCTAGATTTCTTCAGAACAAAACAAAACCCAGCTGCAGGCGGGATGGAGTTGGTGAAAAAGTACGAGAAAGGTGCCATGGCAATGAGGGAGATGGGTGTTTTGACCTTGATCATCCTGAGAAATAAAATAAATAAATCCGGATTTGGGATGATTTGTCAAACCCTGAAACAAACCAACGAGAATTCACGGGTGTTTTTCCACTCATGAATCCAATGATGTTTTAGGATAAAAAAGAACCATCAGTTGCCTTTGTTGAAATCTTGACCTTTTTTTTGGTTGGCTTCTGAAAATCACCTTCAGATGGAGATGGCGAACTTGAGCGTGTGGATAACTTTGAGGTTCGGCCGTGGATGGTTTTCTGATGATTTTTTGCACGTGCACAAATTGAGGAGAAAAAACAAGAAGTCGGAGGATCCCCGTGTTACACTTGTTTAAAAGGTGTTGCTAGATGTTTACGAATTAGTCTCACTTTTGAGAGGGAAATCATATCCAAAACGATGAATGACAAGTCTTACACACATTAAGATATCCAAAACGAAGCAATTGAACGTAAGATAAGATAGCTAAAAAAGTCTCACGGTCGGATGTTTGTTGAATGGAAAAAGGATGTCGTATCGCTGCGAGTGTCAATGACACCAAAAATTTCACCTCTTGACGACAGGTGAATCATGAGATCAGTTTGGAGGAAGCATACAAAGGTGGCGAGAAGGAGTCAAAGGGGGAAGTGGCACTTGGCCAACTTGTCAAACGAAACCACGATGGAAGTAGGAAATGTTTGCTTCGCCAGGTTCATGATGTTTGAGTGTAGAGGTTGTTGTTTAGATTAAGAAAAGAATACGACTTGTAAACAAGACTAAGGGTGGTTTAGATTCACTGATTCTTAGGAAGTCGCCAAGTTTGTTTTTTTCAATCATGGAATCCCCAACGAACTCTACCAGGCAGCCATCATGTTTCATTGCAAGATTCATGATGTGCTAAGATACCAAAATCGGCTTGCTGCAGACGAGGATGGTGATGAGGGAGAGCATCAGAATGACAGATGAGAGATGTTTGAATCCCAAGATAACCCCAACGCAGATTTTTCTCTGTGGCAGGATATCACGGTGAATCGGCGTGTGGTGTGCAGGTGCCAAGGGCTGCTTTTGGGATTGGGAGGAAGCTTCACAAAACGGTCCAACTTGGCTTGTCACCCACAACTACCAAGGTTCGTACTAGGACCACATGCATTGATTCTTAGGAGTTATGCCATCTATTTAATCCACTGTTCAAGTGTAGATGGTGTATAGAGTACTTTTTTTACTACTTGTAAGCGGAGTTTCGTGATACCTGTTCTTGAACCTTTCTTTCTTGTATGTTTCCCACCACCCATGACCTATCGAGTTTTAACCTTTCGCTTTAGTGCCGCTGTCCAGATGAAGCGCATGAGTCAAGGGTTCAGTATGCAAACCTATGTTGTAGTTTCAGACATGTTTTACTTCAACCTTTTTTTTTGGAAAGATGATCCAATTTGATCAATTTGACTGAGTTTCAACTGGTTTGAACAGAGATGGAATGATGAGATGATCAACCACAAGGACACCATAAGAATCATCATTGGCCTTGCCCTTCATTTCTATCATCTTCCACCCCAGGTCCTGTCGTCTACGACCCGAGCTGCCACGATGTCGCAAGTGTCAACCTTGTCCTCCGCAGCTCCATCAACGACAAGTGTGGATGGATCAGTCCGGGTGCCAAATGACAGGAACATAAGTGCTCAGTTGAAATGCGCAGTGTTGAGTAAAATTCAAGAACATCATGTTTTTTTTTCAAAGAGGCAAACAAACAGATGTGCTTTGTGTATCTTCTAGTCATGGGTTTTAAGGATTTTTAAGGTCTATGTCATGAAAAGTCTTTGTGAACCAGCCAATATATTGGAAGCCCAAGAAGTTTTGACTACTCAGGGAACGACACAAACATGAACGAAAGAGCAGCAATGACAAAACATATTCAAGTCTGGAAAGCTTGCAGTAGTGAATTCTGCTGGACACGTGAGTGGATGTTTTTTTCTTTTTGCTATTTTCAGCTCGTAAAAGCACAGGAACTGAGAAGAACAAACACCTGAATGTCAGGCATTGAAGTTGTAGGAATTGTGGGAAATATGGAAAATTCTCCGCTCAGGTGGCATTACCGAGTTGAGGAATTCGAGGATTTTTCCTGTGTCGAAGTGTTATGGGATGGGAGTCTGAGGTTTGTGATCAGTTCACGTTGCGCTATTTTTTTTAACGGGTTCAACTATCCGCAGCTACTATAGAGATGAAGCTTTGATACGGTATCTCCCACGTTTTTGTTGGTTGAAATTTTCACACAAGCCATAATTTTTGAGGATCCATCCCTATTAAACAAGCAGTAGAATGGCAATGTCATAAACCACTTTCCACGACTTCAGGTTCGCAAAGCAATGTAACTTTGGTTCGTGGGAGATGAAAGTCTCATGTTTTTGGAAGCCCAACATGGAAGCTGAAAAATGGATTGGCTAGAACACAGAATCAAAGATCTAAAGTAGACACAAAGAGATGTCGGTTTGCCCAGGAATTTCGTACCGCCATCAGCTACAGTTTCAGGAAACAAGTTTGAGTGTCCCGTACCTTCGAGACATTTTTAACATACATTCGCGTTGGTTCCTATTTTTAGATGTGCATTCCTTTCTCATATCCATCAATTTAAGAATGATCTCCCCTTGTTTAGGTTTCTCATTCCTGTACTGAATTCGGTTCTTCTTTTTTGAATGTTGTTTTTTTTTTGTGCCAACAACCAAACGTTTCAAAGTTGTTTTGATTGGAGTCCTTTCCAACGCAGGTGCCTAGCGATGAGAAATGTACTTGGGATCGGCAGAAGCTGAAATTGCAAATCGAGCGTGGCACCATGTTGGAAGCTCCCAGAAGTTGTTGTTGTGTTACTGTGTTACGGTGATGAGTACCGCCACAACCAGTCACAACAGTGTCTCAAAAATTGAGGATCTCCCCAAATCCTCTGGAAATGATACACTTTTTGTAGAAAACCATTTTCGAAAAAGTTTTGGGGGTCGCTGAATTCTGAGATAGAATGATATACCTGACATTGGAGTGACTTCAAGACACAACACCCTGAAAATAGCCCATCCACCAAAGGATTGAAATTGCTTCTTACCATTCATTTTCAGGGGCTGGCAGTGTTGATCAACTCCACAAGGGTGAATCTGAGGCCTCCCAAGTAAAGAAAACCAACAAACAAAATGCTGCAAGTTAGATAGTAGTACACCACCCCTCAGAAAAAGGTAATAACAATTGGAATCATCAAAATGTCACTGGAAAAGGAACCTTCATCTACTCATCAATTTGTGGTTTCATCTTCATGTTCAAGGGTGGTTTTTGTATCATAGAAATCATAGCAATTGTTTGACCCTGTGAATCCTCGCATCTTTGTTGATGGCCTATCATGATGCCTGCACCCAGGTTCGGTGATCGCGCACATTTTCCAAGCATGGGAAGTCAGCTTCCTAAGCATATCCCAGGCAGGGGCCCGGGGATATTTCTGTTGGAGGAAAGCCAGGCCAACCCTTACGGAAATCGTTGATTTCGAGGCACATGAAATTCAAGATACCGAAAAGTGGGCACAGCGCAGTTTAGGATGAGGATTTGTTTTTTGTGAGGAAAATTGTTTGGCTTGTTTTCTTTTGCCGAGGAAAAATCGGTTGGTGAATCAAAATTATTTACAGTGCTCGGAGTTCGCAGAGATATATTGGTACCTGTTTATTGACTGCAATTTAGATGAAATATATCTCACTAAAATTTTTGCTTGACTAAACTGGCCGTGGTTGAAATCACCCATTTATCACTATGTTCCACCAGGATTTTCTTCACAATTTTACTGGTGGGGATGGGGGGGTGGAACCATTCTCGGCAGGTGATGCCTTGGTGACCATCAAGGCTCTCAGAGAGTTTTCCCTGAAAGTTCATACGTTTTTTGTCGTCTTTTTGGGGGGTTCGGATTTCGCATATTTCAAACCAAGGGAAGTTAATTACTTTGGATATGTTTGCTTGAAAAAAAAAAGGTGGCATGAAACCCCTTTGGGTGGAATTATGTTGAGAGTTGAAACGAATTTGAACGCCTTGCTGGGATGAAGCAATCCCCCCGGCATTGGAGGATTCCATTCCATTTTGAGTGGCACATGTCCTTCAATTTTTGGAGTACCACAGCTAAAAATCCCGCCATCTTGAATTTTAGTGCTAGTCACTAACTGGTTATGTTTCCAATTTATAAACAGGCGGTACATGGATTGGCTAAAACCCACAAAACTATTGAGTCTTTGATTCCTTTGGAGCATGGCATTTTTGTTGCGCCAGGTGCGAAAAAATGCGCGCTTCAAGCGCCTGGGCGACGATTTGATGGCAGATGTACATGTGTCGTTGTCGGAGGTTGCTTGCTCGTCCTGTGATTTTGGGAGTGGGAGTGGTTGTTGTGTTGGCCAACGGGGGGGATTTCAAGTCTGAGGGTCCTTTAGAATGGTCAGTAGTGTAAATTTGCTACAGTTTCTACCTCCAACAAACAGCTGGTTTCAAGTTGCAAAGCTTCCATTGAAAGTTGGAGAACTAACCTTATCAAACGATGGTTGTTTCACGTCTTGTCATCAACAAACATGAGGTTTATGTGGAGAATGAGTTTATTGCAACGTTTTCCATCTTGGTGAAATCTAGTAATTTCATCACAGGAATTGAATTTGCTCCCCAGAAACTTCCCCCACTTCTTTGGCCACTCTTTCTTACCCCTTACTACAGGGCTGATTTTTTTTTGCACCACCCAGTGCATGAATCAAAAAAATCTGAGATCTACTACCTTCCTCAACTGTTTGTTTTTCCTGTATTTCAGGCTATATCTTAGACATCAACAAATTTTCCAAGTGGTTTATAGGTGAATAGTTCAGCCGGAACCACCATACAACTGGTAAACACCAACCATCTGCCACAGGCTTTGCTAGGCTTCCAACGACAATTGGTACACCTGGATGGTCACATCGTTTCCTTTGGCATGGAGCGAGGTGATGTGCCATGCCTTACCAATAGAAATGCTAGTGGTGGTGGTGGTTGTGGTTGTTGTTGCCGGAGTCTTCCAAACTCCTGTGCCTTACTTTTGGGTCAAACATCCAAAATGCACCTTCAGAGTCTGAAAGCATGGTGACTCTGAGAAACCAGAGACGGATGCTATGGATTATTGACTGATGTGATACTACAAACCGTCATCAACCACTATAGTTCAGTTGGTCTATATTAGGTGGAATCAATCCAAAATAGCAATAGCCCAGATGTTTCAGGGGAAGATAACATAGTCTCATTTCACCCCGATAGATTGCCCACTTTGCTGAAATTTGTGGATTCAGCCACCCTGACGTCCTACTTCGGTACAATCATGCAGGTCATTGAATGATGAAAGATTCAAGGAACGAACGAAAATTGCAACATGAGAGTTTGTACTTCAAACGTAGTTGGGAGTTATACCCAAATGCGCCCTTTCCTGGGAACTAACATAATTCCCCCTGCCAAAGCACTGTTGAAGATGATTTTTCCTTTTCCCCTGGTGGATATGTTAGTTTCAGGGAGGGTATACGGTATATCTACCCGCTGAATCATCGATCTTTTCCACCCAAAACTTTGAGGTGCTGAAACCCGGCGCCGCCTTGCAAATTGAAGGCGAAGGCATGCCACACAAAGAGGACCCGTCGTGAACTGTTGGGGTTCATGGTGACATTTGGGTATTTGGTGGATTTCTCCATCCAAAATATTGACGGTATTTTCGTGATTTTGGAGGTTGGGGAAATAACTGCACCCAATTTCAGCAAGTCGACAAAGGATGTGGTTGGCGGCATGAAAATGGAGCCCCAGATCCCAGCTCCATAAATGTTTTGATCTGGAGGTATGCAAGGCTTTTTGTTGCTCAAAAAATGAAGCTGCATGTTAGATGAATGTGAAAGAAAGTGATAAACAGAGTCATAGTGTGTTAAGACTTTATTCTAGTTGTGGTACTATAAGGTGAAAATCCTTCCAAAAATATGAGCAATCTTCCAGCCGAATGTGAATGGCTATGGTTTCGAACATTGTTTGCGCCGGAATTTGAATTTGGACAAGATGTTGAGACATATTTTTCAGATGAGCTCAATTTTAAAAGATGTTCAGTTGAATCTGCACCAAGAAAATGTAGAGTCTTTAGTCCTTTTGTAACATAAATTTCCCGACATCTGCTGACTATTGGGGTTGTCACTTGATTTGTCGAATTATAGCCAAACTGGAAGAAAGATGCCCTTTACAATCTTAAAACGCATCCCCGAAAAAGTTGAAACCATCATGAAACCAACCCAAGATGCTGCTCGAATCATTAAACCAACATCAATCATAAACTGGAAGCAAGATATTTATATGCAATCATCAAAAAAACATTCCCCAACCACCAACCAAAAAGATATTAGGCCGTTTATCACCTGTTCACATTATCTTTCACAACGGCGCAACAAACCACCGGGTTCTCCATCCTCAGGATCCCTCGAGTGCGGGAAAGTTGGTGATTCGCTTCCACATTGATTTCCCTCAATCCATTCCTGCTGGAGTTGGAGATGCCCTAGAGGTGCAGCCGGGCAGCCGTGGTGGTGTTGAATGGTGGTAGGTAAAGGTTTTTGCTACTTGGATTGACAAAAACCATAGGTTAAATGATGGTTGAGCATGATGAATAGAAGAAAAACACTGAAACATGTCTCAGTTTTTCAGGCACTTTTCACGATTTGATCAGGGAAGTGATACTGCGAAGGATGTCCTGTGTGGAAATTTTTGCCCAGGCGGCGTTATCCAAACTACCAGGACAGGGCAAGCAGGCAGGGAATCCAGTTGCCATTTTGAAGGTGTTGGGTTGGAAGGTAAACTAGGATGCTGATTTTTTCTTGGGGCAGATTTCAATTGAAAGTGAAATCTAACGTGGGAGATCCTTTCCCACAAGATACCAGTTAGATTTCATGATTCATTATTCGGAAGCTTATTCTTAAGGGTCATGATTTATTCCAAAGTTTAATGTTACCTATGAACAAGATGCTGTAATTATTCGATATGTCTCCCGTGCCGTGTCTCTTCATCTTCTCCTTGATGGCAGGCACCTCGAAGTCGTGGAGAGCTTTGATCCGGGTTTCCAATTTGGCAAGAAGGGAAAAAGATCCATGGTGATCCAAAGTCAACCCAGTTTCTTACAGGGTTATTAACAACTTATTCCGGGGTAATCAATGGCTTGTATACGCAGCTTTACTCGCCAACTTATGGCCTCAAATCAAACAAGAGTAGACAATCCTTACCTAAGGAGTTTTCTCCAGATGGGCCGGTGTTCCGAAGAGTTGTTTTTTTTGTTTGCGTCTTTGATTTTGGTTCAGAAAACAGCCGCAATTGGTTGCATCTTTTAGAGATCAAAAACAGGAAAATCAATAAAAAAAACCTATGAGAAAAGACCCAGAGGTGCTAAAACTTCACATATGTTACGCTACATGTTTTTTTCAATTGGCATTTCCCATTTTTGCTACTGAACACAATGACGGTCATTGTCACAACTGCGCGTTTCCGTCAGTGGGATGGATCGGATACATCCAGTCATGGTGAGGATGAGGCTATCTAGATGATTTGAGGATACTTGAGGAAAAAACGTGATTCTCAGTAAATTATGATGTATTACCAGAATCAGGATTCACCTAGTAACATCACAATTTTTCGTAGTAGTCATAATTAGGTGAATCAGGTTAATGTCAGTATCATATCATAATTAAACCCACCCATCAGCATAATTTCAATCACATCCCCTTTGAAACAAATAGCGATTCGCCACCTACTGAGTTATCCAATCAGTTTCTACGGGAGCGACATAACAAAAGGATACAAAAGGTCCAGTTGGAAGCTTTCCAAATTGTGGGGTGACCAATTTGCTTGATGCAGTGGTCAGATTTTGTGATGAAGTTGTTCATTTTCACCGGGAAAAAAACACATGTTCAGATAGATGCTGGTTGATTTACCAACTGATCATTGGTGTTGTTGAGTTCGTTGATTTTGAGACTTTCATGACCTTGGGTACATTCCAAAACAACAACAGTCGGCATCTTCAAACCAGGCTAAGGCAGCAAGGTCATAAGGTCACAGATTCAATCATTGAAACTTATCAAAGTTGGTGCGCTGCCATGTTTCAGGATGAAATTTTGACCCCGCCATCTCTTCACACACGATCCAAGCAATTCTTTGGAACTATATATAAGATCCTCCTTAAATTGTTCATGTGATGCAGATGCAGTAAGTTGATGTTTGGGTCCTTCAAGGTCTATTGCCTTCGAAGGTAAAATGCACCAAACAAAGCTTCCGATTGCCGATCATAGCTGTTCCGTAAAAGGCACCGATCCAAAAAAAACCCACGGTAGGGTGGCCAAAGTGCCGGGATTTCCCCGCGAAAAACCCAGGGAGGTCGTCCCGTGATACATTGCGTGAAAATCGAAGCACCAGCGGATCCGGGGCCGTTTGATGGCAGGATAGCAGATTTTTCTCCCTTCAATGGACTCAAGCTTCACTGATGGTTTGGTGACTACTGTTTTAGGTAATACTGTTTTCCCCTTTCATACAGGGTTCCAATGTATTATTCGTAAGATATCAAATCATCCACGAGAGAAACCACCAAGGCACATACACTGACCTGATAGAATCCTGAATCGTGTTCAGGGCTGAAGGGGGAGTGGAACATGGATGGAAGGTGTCAAGAACAACGGCCCAAATGGAAATCCAAGATATTCTAAGAGATTCCAATCCTTGAATCCTTGGGGTTGTTTCACGTCAAACATGGAACCCAGGGTTCATATAAAGATACATAAAGATCTGAACTTGGCAATTCCAACACTTTGCTGCTGATGAACTAATGTAGATTGAGAATATGTCCAAATCGTATTAGGAAAAGTTTCGCACCACGTTAGAAAAAGGACCATTCTGCCACAAATCACTCAAAAACTTGTTTGCAACTACAGCAACTAACTCCCTTCAGAACCGCCAGGCTGATACCTTGATCCTTCACTGGTTAGGGAAACCTGGGTTGATGGGAAACACAATTCGAGCAACTTTTCCAGCGAAAAAAAAACTACCGGACCTTTTTGGTGAGTGTGTACTAAGCAACAAAAAAAGGTAGGGGAAAAGCCAACCAAAAATCAACAACCCAAAAAAAAACATGGCAACAATTGTCCATCATTTTTTCGATTAAACTTCCATCAAAATCTCAGATTGCAAGTTGTTGGACTCTGAGGTCTGAGTCTGGTCCAGAGTGTAGCAATGAGGTGATGGCGATGTGGGTTGTTGCAACGGCCTGAAGCCGTCCAAAAAAACATAGGCGGACATATTCCCAACGGTTTTATTTTTTGTTTGGGTGGGTGATTGAACAAAAATGGGGAGGAATATGGGGGGTTGATCACCTTCCCCAAAAAAACATATTGCCCAAACAATTTAGTAAAGGATTTGAAATTGCTCTCTCAAGAGATGGTCTTTCTTGATGGATGGGATGGTGGTCTCATCAACTTCAAAAATGCTGTTGAGCTATGACTGGTGACTGGTCCTTCCTCATAGATGGAGCTCGCTTCAGCCCCGTTGGTTTGATCAATCCGAGCCCAAAATTGACAGAGTTTTTGTGTTGAAATTGGAATATGATCAAGTTCAGTAATCATCAGATCATCTTTTGTATATATTTTCCACCACCGTCACAAATAATACTAAATCTTCATTTGTTTGAAGGGTTTCAGATCATGATTCACCCAACAAAAACAATATCAAACAGATGACAATTTTGCGCATTCGCAATACGAACATTTGGATCATTGAATTGTTTTTTGCCACACCTCCAAATCATCATCGTTTCATCTTCAATCCTTCAACCCATTTCGATCAACCAGGCTGCCTGGTTGGGCCTTGCCCAACTGTCACCCGAGCCAGAAAGGAACAGCTGTGACCGAAGAGCAGTCAGGGTGGCTCAGAGGAACAGTTCGACCGTGCGTGAATAATGTCTTAGGTTTTGTAGCTAGGTATCTATGTTATATGGAAAACGTAAAACCTTCCATCATAAAGTTTAATTCACCTATATATAGTTAGTCAGTCTATTATCACTTAGAGAGTGTGGTAGGGTAAATGCAGACGCCATGGGGTTGTGTTTTTGTACCATACCTTTTTAGTATATGAATGTTTCTGTTGGTACATGCGTCATTGATCAAGTAACTTCATTCATACTGATGAAAGAAGTCCAGCTAACCACCCAAAGGATCCCGAAGGATGTTTTTGAAATTTAAAAGCTCCGGACCTTAAACAGTGGGGATTTAAACAAACTCAAGTGCTTCATAGAATTTCTGAAGCCTCAACAGTAGATCATCGTTTCAGAGATTGAAAAACGACTCCTGTTCCCTGCTCTTTCCAAAGGGGCATGGTTTTTTGGAGCCGACCCAGTCAATGAGTTGATGGTTAAGTAGGGCAAAATGAACCAAGAGTTTAAGTGAAGCTAAATGTTCATATGATTTGCCCAAATGCTTGGATATATTTAAGGTGATGCGTTCTTTTTTATCAGAGTAAATCACCATTTGCAGAATAATGTTTTGTTTTTGTCCAACGATCAAACAATCTAATCTAAGGATACTTGAACCTTGGATCATGAGGATATGCCAGGAGTGACTTTTCGTATTTTTGATCCCAAGGTTCCCAGCATTTTTCCGTAATTCCGTTCACTTTGGAAGGTATGAACTATAGAGCTATTCACCAACCAATTGGAATGGTTCTTCCTAAGACCCCAATATTTCCGTGTCATTTCGCCAACGGTTTTCTCCCAAAAATGGTTTCCTATCAAGACAACCTGTGCTACCCCATCGTTCGGAAATTTGTTGTTTTTTTGAGGTCCTTTCCCGCAAGCAACTGCAGATCCTCGGCTGAAAGATCTTATGTTGATGCAGCCAAGTTTGCAGTCAGCGGTTTAACGTTTGTGATACTTGAACATCAAAAAAACATATGTTTTTTTTGTTTCAAAGGAAGAGTCAAACCTACACAAATCAGGGATGCAGTATTTTTTAGACGATTACAGGAATGGTGAGGAAAATCTCACGACCGAAAGGTGCCGAAAAATGCAAGGTTGGTTTGGTTGTTTGGAATCCTCAAGAATTTTTCTTAGAATGTTGAAGTTGACTCAGATAAGGGTTGGTTGTCCCTAAACCAGAGTAGAGTTGATGGGGAGGGTACACTCTACTAATCCTGGTTTTCTTGAAGCTTAGGAAAGGAGAAACAGTGACCCCAAGAAGTCTTAGTGATTGAAGGTATATGAGAGTCGTGCAGAAACCCATGAAAGGTCTTATATAATCGAGGTCCACAGGCATAGATTTGAGATGTCTGCGCGAAAGGTACCTTTCGAGAAATGTACACGTTGGCGAAAGGTTTGCGGAAGATCCGCGAAAGACCAGATAGGAGATAGTATCTACTCGTTTTTTTTTCACGATTTCGAGCGAAAGGTTCACGAAAGGCGCGCGAAAGATGCGCGAAAGACGTATCCACTCGAGCCATGTCCTGCCCAAAATGGGCTGCATTTAGCCATGCCTGATTTTGGTCCAAGGGAAAAGAAGCAACATATCACAATGACATTTTGGTTGCTTCCATTCATTCGTGCAAACAACAACCGATTTGTTGTATGGTTTGTATTCGAGTTTGTTTGATTCCATATATTTGATTCCTGATACGAATTCTTGATTTTGGAAAATGCAACCCTTATGGGACCGCGAAAGGAGGCGAAAGATTCGCGAAAGATTTGCGAAAGGGGGGTTCCTGGGAACTTTTATTTAGCACAACCCCCATATATGTGCTGGTTTCAAGCATTACATTCGTAACTTTCGCCGCGTTTTGGGGAAGATTTACAACTCGGCTAAGATTCTTCAGATGGGAAACTTGAGGAATTCAAAAATGGTGGTTCCAGGTGGCAATAGACGCAGTGTCTGAACGTATTTGATATTTACAACTCACTCCAATTCCTAAGGAATTCCAACAACTAATTGGCCTTTGCACCTCATGTTCGGAACCAAGGAAACCCAAGGAATCTTTGGAACTATTTTTTTTTGTTTCCTTCCCTTTTTCTTGGTCACGCCATATCGCCGAAAAATGCGGTTCAAGGCGTGTCTTGAACGACTTTCCGGAGGAGTCCAAGATCTTTGCTCGTTTGACACGGGAAGCGGCCTTCTTCCTTGAACCTAAGTGGACGTGGCATGAAAATTTGCAGGAGCTCATGCAGCTGGGAGCTTTATCGAGTTCTTTGTTGAGTTCTGGTTCATAGGGTTTTTGGAGGTCAGAGTTTTTTTTGTGTCTTGTTTTTTCTTTTTGTGGAAGGGGTAGGTTGGAGGTTTCTATTTTTTGGGAATTTTCCGGTGAAACCTTTTCAATGCCGAGTTTCCCGGTGACTCTATTAAAATATGAAGGACACCCGAGTTTGATTTCAAACAAAACACAGCACCTAACAGGTTTTATACAAGGAATGTTCATTGTTGATCCCACTCCTTCAAGTTATGATCCCAGTAAACAGCCCATAGTTTGAAACAACTCAACCGACCAACAACAAGCCATCAACTTCTGGTAGGCGAAGCTGGGCATCTAATCTTCCACCTTTACAGTTTTGGGAAGTGAAATTCTGAAAGGTAAGAAGTTGTATGATGGGAAGAACAGAATCATCCCCATCACACCTAAAGCCTAAAGCCTTCAGCCAACCTTTCAGATAAGAAGACCCTGCAAGGATTAGGGTCCCGCTTTCCAGATGATACACTTGCCGAGAAGGTATAAATTGGTGATTTTTTGAATTCCTTCTGCTATTCAGGATTTAGATTTATATGATCAAAATCAAATCGCCAGATGAGGGGCCCTTGTCCCTAAACCAACCCATGCCTGAGCAGATAGAGATGATGTTCCCTGGTTGTGAGGAGGCTTCGGGACAACGACTTAATGCCTTCCTCCAAGCCGGCAGAGAATTTCAAGGTTGCTCGTGTCTTGGCAGAAATGGAAAGAGATACATAGTCAGGTTGAATCGTTACATCCACATAAATTCCCATAGAGATGGTTGTTTTTGCAAACATGCTTTGTTGTAAGAACAGATGGGAACAATACAGATGCCAATCACTTTTTAGCTGTTTTTTTGTTTGCAATTGTTAATATTTTGTCCTGCATTTCTTTGTTGAGGCCAGACTTCGTTAGAACACTTCTCTCTCGATGCTCAGTACAAGGGATGCTTTTAGCGCCTGGCGAGCTGTTGAAGCATCAAGAGTGGCATCTTGACTTCAAAGCCTCAGCCATGAAAGAGCTTGTTTTTGTTCATGGGGATGATAGACAATCAGATTCAGAGACATATCATCTATATAGGGGTTTCCTAAAATGGTGGTACCCAACAACCATGGGTTTTTCTATATTAAAAATGATCATTTTGGGGTGTTTTGGGGGTACCACCATTTAAGGGAACACCCATATCTTCATCTAAAATACATGTGTATATACTGCCTATATATTACATACTGTATATTTTATATATCTACCCAAGAGACCGGCAACAGGACTTCACCCCGTAGAGGATAGGAATTCCTCTTATTTCAGGCAAAATTCCAGGTTGGTGAATATGGTAATTAACCCTGATTTCCATTATTAGTTCTACTACTTCACAAGGAACTTCAGTAAATTTAACCCCAATTTTCTGTAAGTACTACCCCAAAGGATTTTGAAGATCCCCAAAAAGGGAAGGATGGTCTACATGAGTCTTTTGTTCCCCAATCATTTTTTCGCCACAAAGTTGTTGGGAGTGGAAACTGGTTGGGAATTCAATTAAGGATAAGCCAATTTGTAAGAATCCCTTTCAAATCGGGGGATTCAAGGATTTTAGACCACCTGTCTTCAAGGCACCAAAGACCAATTGACGACTGAAGTGGAAACGCACATTCTGAATTGACTACTAGCAGGGAAGATCCATGTCAAACGATAACTTCAACCTCCCTTTTGTGAGATGGTTAGGATGAACAAGCCCTTCCTTTTGAAACAACATGATAAAAAACAACTCTTCCCAACAAAATCCCATCCTATGTCGTACCTAGGCATCCCATGTTTTGCTTGAACTTTACTTTCCGCCAACTCGCAGAGATGTTGCTTCAACCACTCCTACGATTCAAAATGCTCACCATGGACCAGTCAGGATGCTCCAAAAAATCCTCCACAATTCCAGTCACTACTAGAATATGAAGCCCCGTTAACTCCTTCACTTGTCTAAATGGATGACCTACATACAACATACAACTGAGGAAGATTTGGAACATCTATGATTCATCATCAACCTCAGGTACCTAACCAAAACTTCCCCACAAAAACAGGTGCCAAGGTCCGCAATTTTACCAACCTTCCCCAACATACAAAACGAATTCCCAAAAACGACAGGTGCATCGTTTTGGCGGGTCGACTGCAACTGGAATCCAACGATGGTATCATGCTCCGCTTCGCCGGGCCGGGGGAAGTCTTAACGCCGGGCCTGGGACGCACCTGGCGTGCCATCAGAGGCTCTTCAGGTGGGTTTCCTTGGATGGAATGGATATGTATGGATGGAATGAAAGGTTGTCAGGTCCCCCTTTTTTGTTTTTTTTTGGGAGTGATGAACTTGAAGTTGTTGTGAATTTTGGTCAATTTTTTGAATAGATGGTAATTGATTGGGTATGTTCAGCAGATCCCAATCATAAGTTTCAATAGATCTATTGTAAATGATGAGTGGCTTAGTGGATTTGTTCCACTACCAAAGACATAGGAAGTGGGCTTTTTTGCATCCACTTGGAAGGGTGCCATGATTCTTTAAAAACTCTGGTTGTGGTCAACAAGGGATGAACTCCTATCACTTTATTGCTCTAGGGATTCTGAATTTGTCTTTTTGTTTGGATTTTGAGCGCTGTTCACTAGTGGTTGGATCCCTCGTTTCTCCAATGATCCACCTCTTTTTTCAGGTTCAGATGTTGGATATGAAGTCCACCAAGACCCAATTGAATCTTTCATTCAAAGTCCCATCCCTTCAACAAAAAAAAAGCTTTTCCCATTGACCTCAACAAAAAGGAAGAAAACTTGTTGAACAAAAAATGGCTGTGACTTCGCCACAGGGCCGGCCTTCTGTTTGCAATTATCATCACCTGATCTCGATGCATCACATGATCAAGACCTAGAGCGTTGGCAGCGCAATGTGGAGCAGTTACGTGGTGGATGTCAGGGAAACGAACATGCCAAAGGGGGTTTTTGGGTTCCTAGGATGCCCTTGTTACTAAAAATTTGTATGTTTAATATGTACTGTGATGAGAGGTGATGTTTATGATTACGTAATGTGACTACTACAGACATATAGATTTTCAGACATCAAACCTCCAGGTTTGGGGGTCTCTGAAAAGATTTGTTTGTGTCAGTTACCATAGGTTTTCTTGTGTCCCAAGTCCCAAGAGATTCCGTTTTCTATTTTTATCTGTGTTGTTCTTGTCTACATGCTTGTTGTTTTTTCCAGAGCCTGTTTGGTTTCACGTTCACATGCTTATGTTCTGTTCTGTTCTAATCATTGTTGTTTCCTGTCCCAATCATTGGTACTTGTTTGCCTGAGTGATTCTTGGACAACAAGAAACTCCAAATCTTTTCAACAGCAAGCCCAATCGTTGACCATAAATCACATGTCCATCTACCCAGTTTTTTTCAGAAACTCCTCACATGACTTTTGGATTGGGTACGTTGCAATGAACAGAGCGGGGCTGTGGAGGATTTCTTTACCATATCTTTAGTGGTGGGAAGAATTTCAATGGTAAAGTGATGGTATCAGTATTGGAACATATTGGAACCTTTAAGCAAAATCTAAAATAGAATTTGTGTCATGAAAGTATACATCTGTTTACCCTCGAACATGTTAGGTTTGGTGTGCCCACAGTGTATATATATTTAATTATTTACTCAACATATAGTGAGGTCACGTGAGAAGCCACTTTAAAAGTAAGTTCATTTTTTCCGTGAATTCCCTCTCATTTCAACAATTTGAGGTTTATGTGTTTTTGCTCCATTGAAAAGGTGTCCACCCCATCATTTTCCACGGAAACATCTAATTTTGTGATCGAGGCTCCATTTGGAAGACTCGACTGCTTTGGAGCAGCGAAGAAGTTGGGTGCACCAGGTGGAACTTTATCAAAGTGAGTTTCATTGTTTTTTGGCCTTAGGCAGTTTGTAATATTGCAAACACACTTGGTTGGCTATTGCGTCAGATCAGGATGCGACGGGATTCTGCTAACAAACGAAAGGGAGTGGCAGATTGAAATGGGATTTCCTAAATATCAAGTAACTTGATATCAAGTAACTTGAAATTTTGTGAGTGTTGTCCTTTTCAAATCCATCTCGCAATTACATTCCATTGCCAATATGTGCACCTACCACCATGAGTTAATGTGTGTTGTATGTGGTTTGTTCACAACATGTGACCTGCGTAGGCTCAACAAACAAAGCAGGCAACTGAACAAGTTTGCTTCTTAAGATAGGCTACTATGGCGTTGCAGGAGCTTTCCTTATTTCTATGCATTTGAGTCACTTAAAATGGAGTGAGTTGATAATCCAACCCACAAACCAGTTTAGTAGAAGGACTACTCCGCGCCGTGTCAGGTGTTTTTCTCCGCTGGAGTGAAACCTTCGAAAATAACCCAGGTGTTTTTTAAAGAGATTTTTTCCAAAAAAAAATCGGATCCCTGATTTTTGTTGCCCTCTTGACTTCGTTTCGATTTTGGATCAACCTTCACCTGGTGCAACCAGGTGGCCATGCCCGCTTTAGCCTCGACGCAATTGTTGGCCGGATGTCCAGAGGCCGATTTCGAAAAAGAACTTCGTTGGTTTTTTCTCGGATGAAACCATGAGTGCTTAACGGTTGAAAATGTTCGTTGATTGAGGATTGTTAATTGACAATGAGTATGGTGATGATGATGATGATGATGATGATGATGATGATGATGATGATGGTTTATGGCGGGATGTGACTTTTTATTTTTGAGCACAGTTTTTTGAGCTTTATACATTAATCGTGCTCACCACTACTGCCTGGCACTCTATTTGTTTTGGGAATTTCTGTAGTCTGCAAGACTGTTGATAGGCAAAAAGAAGTCCACACTTGGTGTGGTGAATTATCTTTCATTTCTTGTTTGTGCTAAAACCATCCCAACCATAATTTTCTCAATGAACAGAAGGGATTTCCCACTGCGAGTTTTTTCAAGCTGTTGGTTTGGGGAATTGAAACGGCTCTTACCGTGCCTGAATTAAAAAAAAACGGGACCTTTTTTAGAGGTATGTATAAACTAGTCTGAAAATCAAGGATTTCTAGTCAACGATGTTTTACAAGGGGGAAGTGTTTTAGTCTTGGTTGGCTCCACGCAAGATTCCTAAAATGGGCCATATATACCCCTTAAAGAGGGTTGTACCGCCAAAACAAACTACTGTACTCTTCAAAACACAAAGGGATTGTTCCTGTCAATGAATTTCCTCTCCCAACGATGGCATTTTCAGCTCTACATTTATGTTTTCGTGAGTGCAAGTGCTCGTGAAAACACCCTATGGGAACCCTTGGTAACAAATTTGACTATTGGCATGTACTTGTAGCCATACTTCTTGCGATTAGCATTGTTTGCTACCAAAGTTATGTCATACCTACTGGGCATCATGTCTTTTTTTAGCAAATGTTACTTTATAAGGAAACCTCAAGGCTCCCAACATAGGCCGTTTTGACTTGCCAGGACTTCTTGCGCATCTTGTCAGGGCAACTGAGTGAAGAGACCTTTCATGAGCAGGAGGACAGAAGCTCAAAAAAAGGAGCTATGGAAAGAAACGGCTGCCCTTTGATGTGATTTTTATTGATTTTTCTTGATGTGATGAAATGTCCTGCCCTTTGTTTCATAGCAAATGATGCCATCGCCCTTCTCAACGCCTTTTTTGCGGAGTTTGTACTGCCGAACGGACTAAAACTGATGGAGACGCTTTGTGACACGCCTATCCGCCGTTTCAAAAGTTCTATCTTCCAAACACCCGGGACGATCCCGATTCAAGGCAGCCAAAACATATACAGTAACCACTTGGCGCAGATGATTATTGTACACATTCCTTCCAACATGTTTTTAGAATCGCGAGTAATCATCCTGACAAACTATTCTGTAGAATCACCAAGGATGTTCAAGTATTTCGTCGGGTGAAATTTCATTCTAATTGACTTTCGAAATCTAGCCATTGATAGGTCACGGATGGTTCAGCCCAACCCAAATCTTCAGCCCAGGAGATTGTCGGTTGCAACACAGAGGGCAAGTCCATGTTGGTCCTTTTGGAGGCCGTTCCGCCTCCAGTACCCTTCATAGCGGTGAAATCCAATCCGGCAACAACCCAGGGTTTTGAAGGGTTTTGCACATCCAGATTTGGCATTTTTTAAAGGTCAGATTCGAAAATTAATTGGTAGTTTTTGTGCTGTCAGTACCTGAAGTTGGAAATTGGAAGATTATAAAAGTTCAAGAGCAAGCATGGACCTGTTGATGCTTGCCGAGTGGTTTTGAGTTCCAAAAACAATAGCCGGTCTTCATATCATAGAATCATAGAGCAGCAGGGATGGATTCTGAAACCGTTTGCTGATTGTTGTTGCACCTGCGTGTGGGGTGAGTCTTGTCTTGGGGAGTGTCCACAAAGCACACCTTGCCAGCATCGCTATGCTGCCTTTTGCGGAACACTGCAGAAGGCAGCACGCAGTCTGGCAAACATAGCAGTCAGCGAACAGGAACCGCTTTTTGAGTACTTCTGTACCTGGTGATTCTTGCGGGCCGTGTCGCTGACACATGATACACGATGGTGATGATACACGATAATGATACATGATGATGATACACGATGATGATACACGATGATGACGATGATGATACACGATGATGATACACGATGATGACGATGATGACGATGATGATGATGATGATGATGATGATGATGATGATGATGATGATGATGATGATGATGATGATGATGATGTT
This sequence comes from Breviolum minutum Mf 1.05b.01, assembly GCA_000507305.1. Taxonomy (NCBI): domain Eukaryota; class Dinophyceae; order Suessiales; family Symbiodiniaceae; genus Breviolum; species Breviolum minutum. Next base: position 12,203 of record DF242203.1, on the reverse strand, counting down.
GACGACGACGATGACGACGACGACGACGACGACGACGACGACGATGATGATGATGATGATGATGATGATGATGATGATGATGATGATGTTGATGTTGATGATGTTGCAACCGCACCCTGTGTTGGGTCCGAATGACAATTTTCCGGGGAGTTTGGACTCAGCAAAAACGACCAGAAGCGGAAAAAGTCATGTCTTGACTTGACATCATTGGCTACACTATTTGGGAAACATTTCCTACAAAATCCTGATTTGGAGGAAAAAATCATAATCCATCCATACTTTTCTCATCAAAAAGCGAAGTCATCAAAACTCTCTTCAACTCCGAGTTGTGAAGTCACTGAAAAAATTAGTCGGTGATAAAAAGGCAAAAGACATTGAGTGATGGTGGTATCTGTTGTTGAATTTCCCACTTACAATGGGAAGAAGCAACCTTTTTGAGGAATCCGATTGTCATGTTTGGGTGTTAATAAAACCCAATCCGAAAACATGTGTTTTTTTTTCATGTCGAGGGATTGGTGGAACTTCGAAGCAAATCTGGAAAGCAGGTGCTTGGGTTGTTTGTAGAAGTGGTAAGGAGCAAGATGTCGATGTTTGTTTTGCGTGGAATGTGATACTAGTAGCAAACTAAGAATTTTGTTGAATGAAAAGAACATTGAAGTACATAGAATTACTCCTGCTGTTTTGTAAGCTTTAAGAGTCCACAGATACTGTTAAAATACAACTTGAAATTGTATCAACATTTGAATCCAAATCCTCCCCCAACTTCAGGAGCATTGTAAATTGATTGCATCAAGCTATGAGGTCATCACCGTCAAATGACAAATGTCAAATTGTTGTGGATGATGAAGCGTCCTGAGTGAGTCATTGTTGATTTTTTTTTCGATTTTTGCAGGTCAAGATTACATTTTTTACAAATCCCCCCTCATGTTAATATGGGTGTTTCCAGAAATAGGGTACCCCCCAATCATCCATTTTAATAAGGTTTTCCATTACAAACCATCCATTTTGGGGTATCCCTATTGTTGGAAACATCCATATAATCCTTTGTGAGTTTCTCACATTTCGGGACCCCTGAAAAATGGATGTGACTTTTGTAATTTTGCCACTGAGGTGGGATGTATCGGACCTGGTGCCATCTTTGGTGAACCGGAGGCCACCCGTGGCGTTTTGGGTTTTTCCAAAGGAAACAACAGATGAAATGATGGCAGGTGTCACATCTTCATATTCTAGGTGGTTTCATTTTTTTTGGGGGGAAATTTTAAATATCTCAACTAGGGCCGAAATGATCCAATTTTGACTTCTAAGAATTTCAGATGGGTGGCTCAACCCCCCAACTAGTATTACATGGATTTTTGCATGGCTCCACGGAAGGAAACATGGAACCAAGAGTGGTCTTCACTGTCACCCTTTAGGGCTGAAATGATTGGAATCCACTAGTTTTTGGGATACGGGGGGACATATAGCAATAAGTTTGTTTGATGAAGATCCTTACTGACATACACTATAGATAACAAGAAATTGGAGTTGATATCGCAGATACACTATGAATTCGCAAGGTTTATTTGGTACCCAACTAAACTACAGTAGTGCATACAATAAACCAAGACTTACGTACCATCAAAAAAGCACCGGGGGAAAAAAGATGACAGGTGTTTCCTTTTTGGTGGTTTCCCTTTACCAGGGAAGTGCATCTGGTTTCGGAGCTGTAATCCTAAGATGCCATTTCCCTGTCTGAGACCCTCGGTATGAACTGTTGAGGCATTGGGACTTTTGTCTTTCCGTACTGCAACGGCTCGGAGACTCTCAGGGGGGAACTCTCGGAAAAATGGCTTTTTTCAATGTGGCAAGTGGGGAGGTTTCCTAACTTGGAAAGTAGTAAGTTCATAAAGTTCAATGCCTGTGTTTGTTGGGGGGGATGACTATGGATAAGGAAGTTGTTGAAATTCAATCCCTGTTTTTGTTGGGGTGGGATTTAAGTTTGAATTGACTGGCATGATCTTCCAGATCATGCCTTGAGATGTCCATCATCTTCTTGATTTGCTACATAGTCTTAACTTATTATCTTACTATTCTTGGTTTCATGGTCATCATCTCCAACAGCAACGTCATCACCACAAGGCCACAGCTGTGACAGACTGTCGTCTCATGCCAGTCAGCTTCCAGGTGGGTTTCCACGGGTGACGGAGGTGGTTAGAATCACCCCATTGTTGGCAAAAAAAACCCTTCCTCCCCCAATTGGTTCAGTGAAAAATGGGAATGTCTCCACTAATAGTAGATTTACCCATTTATATACTCATTTCAAACATGCGAAACATTTTTTCCACTGAACCATGGTTTATGTGAGAAAAGAGTCGCACATGAATTGCCCGTTAGTTTTTAGGGGAGAAACCTTTTTCCGTTTGGATGTTTGATCCACCAGGTATTGACTGAAGCGTTGGAACATCCAGAAACACCTCAAGCACTCAAAGAGGCGCCATGTCTGTGAAGGGAAATGATTTTTTCCAGCGAGGAACTGTGTGGGTGTTTGGGAAATATTGTGATGGGTTGTAAAACAAGCAACAGCGTGCACAATATTTATTTGGGGAAGGATGGTTCAACTCACTCATATGTCTTATGGACATTGCAACGGGAGGAATGTGAAGGCACCATGATGTCCGGTTTCAAACTTCTGGAGGGCCCCAATTTTTGATTCACAAAGTTCATCAAATGTCTATCATCATCCTCAAATTGTGGAACGCATCAAAAGTTGAAATAATACCCAAGAATGGACATTTTAGGAATGAAGAAGCCTGCGTATGGGGAGGAAGATTACATCTAACATATATCGCAATCGTAGCCTTCACTTTTGGCGTATCTAAATGCCACCCTTTCTTTCCCCACTTTTCTTCTCCAGCCATCGGTGTTGTTTTTTTTTGCAGGGCTTTAAAGAATTGGTGGAGGGCAGACGTCTGCAGGTGGTGACGGGAAGTGTGGATTATTTTTTCCATTTGCCCCTTTTGAAACAATGGCCTTTGAAGGTTTAAATCAGCTATATAATCAGAAAGCTTTGAAAGATGGCTAAATAGTCGTTGGACGCCTTGGCTTGGAATACCCATCCTTGTGCTCGGATTGAGAAAACTGGTATTTCCGACTTGTGATCCGTTTTCACCAGACTGAAATCCTATGTAGGGTGAAACACACAGACTCATGAATCTACCAGAAATGGATCACACATCCTACCAAACACGTGAGGATGGAATTATCTTCAGAAATCAAATCCAACAACGAAGACACAAGAAGTGGAGCTGATTTTTGTGGGAAATGTATGGCCATCTATCTAATAGATATAAGATACATCCCTGCCTATAGAAAATCAACGGGTGAAAGATCACATGATCTACCCACAAGCAATGGAAACTTGACGGAAGTGTTGTGTTGCGTACCTGGAAAAGATAAGGAATCAAAGATGTTGAGTGTACCAAAACCATGTCTTTTACAGCATTGTTGCACCTCTACAGACAAAGAACACTGGTATTTACCATGTTTTGGGCATCAAATACACAAGTGGGCAAAACACGATTTAATTGAAGCTGTTTCTTTGCCAATAACTACGGATGGGGGTTCCCACCTCGAGACTTGGAACATTCCAGATGGCAGGTCCAGCAACATCAGCCCTTAGCTGGTTTGATGCATTGGAACGAGAAATGGGATGAGGACGAAATGGACATTTGGAGATGTTTTGGTCATCCCTTTTGGCATAGATAGTGGTTGTAGGAAGGTAATCTTTCATATCCTTTTTGTGAAGGCAAAAAAAGCAGGTTGGTGAAAAACTATGAAGTACCCAGATTGCTTGGGGTTGTATTAAGTATGAAAAGAATGGACTTTTGCCAGCAGCCCAGGTATGTTTAAATTACCAACAAAAGCTTCGTAAATAGATGGAACCTTGGTGCTAATTTGGATAGGAATTCTTGTGTCACTTCAACTGGATTTGTTGTTCGTGATAGAATACCTTGATTTCGGGAGGTCCGAAAAGAGCTTCAAAGAAAAGAATGAGGTTCCAGGTATCGAAAACAACAATCACGTTCTACTTTTTCAATGTTCATCCATGTTCATCTCAATTGTTGTGAACTTTTTCAAGTAGCATCTTGATGCCCAAGTTCCCCCCCTGGGAGAAAACGCTCGAAAAAACAGGACGTGGGTGCCAATTTGTTGGCCTTGCGGGCTGAACGGCTTCCATTGGAGCCACTGGGACCCAAACGTCAGTGTGTTTGTTGGTTGGCCTAAAGCATGTGAACAACCCCGTTTTCAACCATTTTTTCAACAATGCACTGATATAACATGTTTCACCGTTTCACCCATTTTTGTTTGATATACCATGAAACTCAGCAATGCCTAGCTCTGGTTTATTGCAACTTCATGTATTTTTGCGGTTTATTGCATTGCTGACATTCTGGTTGCCTGAAAAAGCACCCACTAAACCAACAAGACATGGTTCGGTGGGTCGTCAAACAGTCAAACAAAAAGATGTTTAGACTTCCACTGCTACCAGATACTCATTGGTTTTGGCACATGATTTTCGCTTCTACCACTTGAAAAAGGTTGAAGAAGTTTGGCAAGAAAATAAGATGGTTAAGCAATGCCTAGCTCCGCAATTGCACTTCATGTATTTTGCGGTTTATTGCATTGCTGACATTCTTGTTGCCTGAAAAAGCACCCACTAAACCAACAAGACATGGTTCGGTGGGTCGTCAAACAGTCGAACAAAAAGATGTTTAGACTTCCACTGCTACCAGATACTCATTGGTTTTGGCACATGATTGTTGCTTCTCGACAAACAGTCAAACAAGTTGAGGGACAAGACAACGCAGTCACGGGACTCACATGCGTCATGGGTCCCTAAATGTTGCCGACATCGCTATGCTGTCTTGTGCGGAACACTGCAGAAGGCAGCACGCAGTCTGGCAAACATAGCATTCAGCGAACAGGAACCGCTTTTTGAGTACTTCTGTACCTGGTGATTCTTGCGGGCCGTGTCGGTGACACATCATTGATACATGCATATGCCTGTCAGACGACTTTATATCCTTGGATTGTTCATGCATTGTCATATGACACTTTTCCTTCCATTTTCAGCTGCTAGGCTGCTACTGTATCAAATGTTGCCGACATCGCTATGCTGTCTTGTGCGGAACACTGCAGAAGGCAGCACGCAGTCTGGCAAACATAGCATTCAGCGAACAGGAACCGCTTTTTGAGTACTTCTGTACCTGGTGATTCTTGCGGGCCGTGTCGGTGACACATCATTGATACATGCATATGCCTGTCAGACCACTTTATATCCTGACTTTGTTTGTGGATTTTAATATGCGTTTCATTGTCCTCTGGTTTCCCATGATTTCAGATATTTCTGAATCACATTTTGACATGGCCTTGTGCTGGATACCAAAACAGTCGCCAGCACCGTAGGTGTGGAGATACTTGGCAACCCAGTAGTGATTCAGAAGCTTCTGGTCCACGACTCTCCCTGGTATTGCGCGGGCACCCATATCAGCAATCAATTTGAACCCGGATGCAAGATAGTAAGATGTAAATTGTATCAATTTATCCACTGACAACATCCACGTTTTCAGGTGTTCAAGGGGTATTTCACCTCAGCATTCGGATTCATGGCTTTGATCTTTACATGGAACATGTTGCATTTTCCTTGTTGAAACACAAGCTTGTTTTTGCAGTGAAAGGGGAAACCATCTCAGCCACGATTTCACAAGATGGGATGTATTTGTTTATGTTTACTTAAAAGTCATCCAAAATTTGCATTCCATGGCAAGGAGCTTGTTTTGAAACCTCACAAGATCATTAAAGACATTCGCCTAGAAATTTGCATGTCGTTCGGAACTGCAGTTGTTTTTCTTAGAAAATGTTTCGATAGATCTTTATAGTAGGATCTTTTAGATCATAATCTCTACATGGTTGATAAATTTGTAAGCATATATACTGAACTCCACAAGGTAGTAGCTTCAGCTAGGAATTCTCGGCTGAAAAAAGATGTTTAAATATATCATTTTACATATAATCATATGTATATACGCGTATTTATATACGCTGGGGTGTATATATAGAATACATATTTGTGGGATTTGACAAATATCTCAAGCACCAACTCAGGCGCGGTCGTGTGGAAGTGAAAATCACCACTTCGGGTCCCCCAGTGGAGTTTCATGTCAGGAGACGCTATCCACTGTGGTTTTCGATGAAATTCCTGCCGGAGTTTTGGGGAATGTGACCATTCCTAACTATGGACTATGGTGATTTTCTAGAGGGTAGGTGGCTTTTTTTTTGGTAGTATGTTTGTGGAATTCTCACCCGATTTGATGTTCAAGGTACAGAAACGACCGTTGCTTTGTGAGTCACAACCTACCCCAGTTCTAAGTGGAAATAACTCGAATTAGCGAAGCATTTAGACATGTTTTCTTCCATATGGAATCCACCCCTTTACAGACAACTGGAAGCTGAACTCCGACAGCAAGTTTTGGGTAGGCGGAAAGAAAATCGTTTTCGAGGGTGTGGTTTTTTTTTGTTAAAAAATTGAGCCCCTTCTTTTCTTTTTCAACCACCAAGAAGTGACAAGATAGGTTTTATTAAGTTGATTTGAAGTCTTCAAAATCTTCAACCGCAGCAACAAAGGCTTAACAAACAGGATTCACACCCCTGGCAGTTTCGATCTTCCGAAGTCGCAAAAAAAAGGCTACGAAAATGACGAAGAAACGGCGCAGATGTGGCTAATACTTTTTGTTGGAAGCATCCAACTTTGCAGACGACAAAAAACTGCGATTTTCGAATTTTGATTTCAATGGAAGGGCATGAGATTTTTTGTTTGTCATGATCCAACCCCGGCCCTTAGAGCAGCCGCCAGGACCGGTTCCATCGTACCTGAAGGTATGTTAGTTGGCAACTCAGTGGTGTCAGAGGTGTACTTGGAGGAACGTTCCTACGGGGGTTATGATTTATATATATAGGGTAACCTAGTTCCTAAAGGCGTTAAAATTCACCAAAAACTTGAGTGCTTGAGCCAACAATTCTGCCGGAATTGTGAAATCCTTTGAGGTCACGAGTCACTGCAACTGTTTGGGATGTTTGGATCGAAATCGATGGAGAAAATGGTGTTGCCAAAAAACCTGGCAATGCCCGGCTTATGACCGTCAAATATATCTTTTTAATGGCAGTTCACTCATGGTAATATCATATCCCCGAAAATACGTATATCCCATCACCAACTGTACTTCTTTTCGGTTGCTTTTTTGGGGGGATGGGGATTTGGGCCGTCCCCTGACGGCTCTTTTTGATCCTAAAAAAATCACAGGGAGAACCTGAAGAAGTGCCATGAGGCAATATTTCGTTGAAACACCCATCAAGTTTTCGAAAAAGATCCAGATTTGTAGGTGTCACAAAATGGCCTCAAATCATAGAAAGGCTTTTACCACTTTTGAACATATATAACTTCATTCTCCCACTCGAGATTGATGTCACTGTGGTACCCCTTTACTCCCATCCGTTTGGCACCCGGAAAGAAGGGTGCAGCTGCCAAAATGAAATACGTCTACGGATGTCTACGGTACATTTCACTACTTTCTCAGCCACAACTGGAGAATAGATGCATATGTGTGTATAAGCTGCAAATTGGGCCATTTGTCATGATATATATTGCAAACTGCGATAAATCTTCATGTTGATTGCAACGATTCAAAAAATATTCATGCTTCATAAGTTCCCTTCAAACAGCCAGCATTTTTGGGTTGATCTCCGTTTCAGGCCGCGCATGGCGCAGTGTTGCGTGCCGTGTCCACAGACTGCGAGGTGGGAAAAGGGGTCAAGTTCCACAATACTGACACCACCACGATGTTATGTCCGAAATTCTCATTTGTTTTTACGTTTAGAATATTAAGAGACATAGTTTGTTGAAAAGCAGTTGGATGCATCATTACCTTTCGAAATGATTTTTTGCCACCACCAGGGATACGATTTTGCAATGCCAAAAAAAACTCAGACTGTCGCTACGTTTTTCAAAGATTGTCATCTCTTGATCTACCAGGTTGCTACTTGGGTATGGAATGACCCGCTGTTGTTTCTGACACTGAAGCAATCATCATCATCATCATCATCATCATCATCATCATCATCATCATCATCATCCCAAAAATTCAAGCTCCCAAATCCATCAGTTTCTTTGAAAAAGAAGACATGTCGTCTATTGAAGGACCTTTTTTGGTGTGATTTTTAGAGATTTTTTTCGGAAAAAATCGACCGAAAAAGACATGACTCCAAAATCAAGATGTTGTCAGAGGTCTACAGATTGTGGCATTTTGACCTACTTCAAGCTGCCTTCATCACCTCACAGGTGGGGTACGTGGCAGATGAAACACCACGCCACGGAATTTGGGATAGCAGGGATGGAGCTAGTTGGAGATCCAAATCAATATAGCCCATCACTGAGTAGAAAGGATCACATAGAAATCCGTTCCCCTCATTTTTCCTGTTGCACAAGGCACCAGACTGGTTTTATCAGCTTCGAGTTCTGGAAGAAGAGGAGAGGATCCAACAAGTCCTTTTCGGTTCGGTGCTTGGGAAGATGGCATTTCCTACCACCTGGAATGTATCTAAGCCTAAAAATGAAATTGAAAAACACCTACCGTCAAAAACTACACCAAAATTTCATCACAACAGTCTTATGTACATGCATTTACATACATATATAATATACATATATAATATACATATATAATATACATATATAATATACATATATAATATACATATATAATATACATATATAATATACATATACAATATACATATATAATATACATATATAATATACATATATAATATACATATATAATATACATATATAATATACATATATAATATACATATATAATATACATATATAATATACATATATAATATACATATATAATATACATATATATATATACATACATATATATGATTACATATATATATATATATATACACATGTACATCTATATATATATGCATAATGCTTAAGGGCGTTGGTTTAATTTCAACCAAAACAAGAACAGCTCAGCTCTCCAGACCCGTGGATATCTTCAAAGTCGATTGACGAATGCACGTGGATTGGTCCAGGGACGTTGGTGTGGAAGCTCAGTGAGGTGATGTGGAAATGGGCCTGATGAAACTTACAACATTTACGATATACATTTATACAGAGATATATCGATGTATATAATTATATGTACATATATACTCATACAGATTTGTTGTTGTTGTTGTTGTTGTTGTTGGTATCTATTTTGTATGTTGTTGTTGCTTGCTTCTTGTTTTCTTCTTTGGATCTGCTTCGAATGTTTTATCTATGCGTCCTTTGTTTTCGTGGTGTCTCTGTTGCTAATGTGTGAGATCCTTTTTTGATCAAATGTTCCGTAGATGATTTTTGTATTTCATCGTGAGCATGGTGAAATGCAAGTGATTAACAGTTTACCAGACTGTAGGATAAACTGATAAACCTTCATCTGATGTGTTTCTCAAAATCCGTTTTTTTTTGAATTCTGGAAAACCAAGATGTACCATGAATTCATCAACCACTGTGCTGGATTTCTTTACAACTTAGGCGGCATCCCGCCGATGCCGCGATCCGCGGCTGGGCAGAGAAGAAGCGCGAGAATCTCAGGCGGTCACCGGTGGGGGAAAGGATGGGAAGAAAACTCTCCCAAAGCTGGGCAGTGAATATTTACCCTCCAAGGAACTACCATATCCCCCAAAAATGGGATTTTAAAGATGATTTTCCTTTCCCCCAGGTGGGATATGTTAGTTCCCTGGAGGGTATATTTATATACCTTGATCCAACAGGACAATCGGACAATCATTCACAGCTGGATTTTTCAAGGGCCATGTATTGTTCAGCATAAGTTGTGTCAGTGATTCAAGTTTCGTTGTTGATGTCCATTAATCATGGCAAGTGATGATTGACAAACTTGTTGTGCACTAGCTTCGGAGATGAGGATATCCCCGCAACAGAGGCTAGGGTCGAGCGACCACATAGTCGGCGAAGCAGTAGGATATTGTCATCAACCTGACAGTTGTTCACATTGCGAATGATCATTTCACATTGTAGAGGAATAACAAATTGGTTTCACACCTGGAAATGTACGGGCCCATGGTCCTGGTACTACGAAATCCTGCTATTTGAATTCACATGTTTGTTTTTGAAAGAAGATGTTCATGAAGTCAATAAGCATTGTAAAGGTGTATGCAACGAGCGATCTCATGCTCAACCTACCTATTAAACCCACCAAATTGAAGTCATGACAATGACTAAACCTGAACATTTCAGTCTTTCAGTGGAGTTTGCAAAAGTGAAGCAGTGTTTCTTCAGTGAGTTGCTTTGGTTACATAGTACTGCGGCACCGAAGAGTCACCAAGTGGGATTAGCTAAATTCAGTGGTGGAACCGTCAGGAAAGCGCAGAAGCGCCAAGAGCAGTTCTATGAGAATTACCTTGGGTCACTTGGATTGGGTGAGCCACTTGATTTGAGGACTTCACCGTTGGGATTTGTCCACGGAACCTCACCCTTAGATTCCTTAGATGGATTTAGTTAGGAAGTTAGGAATGCTTCGAAAATACTGTGAAGTTTTATTATCAATCAATTGTGACTCATCCCCTTTCTGTTTCCAGAATCCAAACACAGCCAGTAGATGTCTTACCTGATGTCAGCCCCAACACTCGCGCATCATGTTTCCGCTTCATTTTGTATCTAAATATGAAACTGTATGAAACTGCCAAAAATTGTTCCCGGAAGAATGATGAAGAATGTAATATTTGAAAACATATTTGCAGATTTACGGTTCCTCTTATCGTTAAGTACACATGGCCGCCATTTGGCTTCCCTGGATTTGTTTCGGTTTCACGGTTTCACCTGGGACCAACCGAGGCCCAAATTGCCATTGCTTCCACCGAAGCGACTGGGCACAACAGTCAGGGCGACCCCAGCCGATACAGCACCTGAAAATGGATGGCTGGAAGACTACGTATAGCCCTCCCTTTTGGGATGTCTTTTTTGGAAGGTGCGAACTGTTAGTTTCAGGGGGTGTAACTTCCCTGGTGTTGTGTTTTTTTGGGAAGGTAGGATCAGATTACTACTGGATCAGTTGTGGCTCATCCCAGGATTCTTCCATTGGACATTCTCCTGTAGTCACCAGTTGATACGGTGAGGCAACCAGTGTTTTGTATTTATAGGGATCCACTCACATGTCACAACGCACTTCTTCAGCAACATTGACAACAGCAACCAAACCAATGTGGCCCATGTGTTTCGTTTGTTTCGTTTGTAATTGGCGTTCAAGGTAGTTGATTTTCACTTTAGCAGGCCAAGCATCTCCACTTGGGAAAATCCCTTAGCTGAAGGACCAACTAGCCTCCACCATTGGTTGGTTTTTTCGATAGGATCGTTCAACAATTGTGCAAAAAGCAGCATTTTCATTGCTTCGATTTTGTCCCACCGTGACCACTGATCCCGTTTTTCCCACCTTTTTTTCCCCCAAAGCTTCCTCAAAACCCGTTTGAAAACTCCTTCTCAAAAACGACGAGGCCTTTCGGAGCTGGGGTGATTTACCGAAACCAAGCAGTGCCAAGTGCGCTGGGCGATTGGGGGAAGCGGACTAGTACATAGGGCTTTATGTGAAGTGATGGGACTAGACAGATGAGGGGCATGAATTTTTCTTCCCGTTTTTGTTGCGAAAAAACCATTGACCAGCTTATGAACATCAATTTGGAATGATTATGCCTCAAAAAAGAAACAATCATATACTAGGTGGTGGTTTCAACGATTGTTTATTTTCACCCCTAGTTGGGGGAAGATGATCCAATTTGACTAATATTTTTTCAAAGGGGTTGAATCCACCAACCAGTCATATATATCATATGAAAAAAGGAATTTTGTTCCACAAAAGTTGGCCAACTGCCATTTTCGGAACGCTGCCAGGCCCAAACTGCCAAAGGTAGGTCCAAGTTGGAGCCTCAAAATTGACGAGAAAAGATCGCAAAATGGTGAATAAATTGGAAGTTTATATCTCAATGTTATCAAAGGAAGTTTAGCTGAGAAACTTCCGATATACGAACAACATCGCAGAGTAATAGAATCGCTGCGTAATAGTAGAGTCAATTACGATCGCTGCGTAATAGTAGAG
>DF242202.1:0-61354 GCA_000507305.1 Breviolum minutum Mf 1.05b.01 | reverse complement strand
TGATTTTAGGCGAAGTAAAAGCGCGCCCCAAAGACATTATATCAGCTTTAGCTTAGACTATATAAGCAAAAGCAAAGTACAGACAAGCAATCCGTCATCAAGCCCCATTCCACTAGACACGCCGGCAAGGCCGGCGGATTTGGGAACCTGTAAAACCTGAACCCCAGGAGATGTGAAAGGAGGGGTTCAAATTCAAATCCTCACGTTCGGTATGACTGGATGTAGAGGGTGTTTTACCAACTGTACACTGTACACTGTACCACGTGATTCAAGTCATGACCTGTTGATCCCCTATTTGGAGGTCACGATTCGCCATTGGAATCGGTGACGTGAAGTCACCATCCCAAATGGGTCGACTTGCCAAGTATAGAATTTGAGCAATGGTTGATTGAAAATCACTCTAGGAGGAAAAGAATTAATGTTTCAAGAGATCTCACAAAGAGATAGTAGAAGTTGATTCGTTTCTACCTGATTCAGCCAATGACCAACCTTTAAACTTTTGGGGACTTTACATATTTGGTAACCATAGAGTTTAAACTTTCCATTTCATGGCCCCCCATGGCTGAGTAAGTCTACTAATGATCCATCAAGTTCCAACGTCTGCATTTCTATACTCCCCCCATGGCGGAGTGAGGTACTCGTAGCTCCTCCAGTGGGGTTGGGGTTAAGAGTCTTGCTTGGATCATTGGGGGAGCTGTACAGAGACTCATCAAAACACACAGAGATATGAGGTAGATACAAGATATATTGAACAATTATAATGTTCCATGAGAGTATCCCATAACTGTCATCCCCAATTCTCTCAATCCGTTATCATAATCCTTTCATGTGTTTAAGTAGGTTTTTACCAAAATATATGCACCCTTTTCTCCTCTCAACGGCGGGCCCGGTATGTTTTGTTCTCCCACGCCGTTTTTTCCCATGGAGGATCACGATGTGAAGACGTACTTTGAAGCTTTGGAACTGAGCATTGATGATGTCTTTTGGCGCAGCCTCACATGAGCCACGAAAAAAGCCGGGTGAGTTGGACTTTATAGGGGACTATACCACCCAGTTATATAGGGATTATAATAAACCATTATAGGAAAGTAATAAGGGTTTTTTTTCGTGGCTAACATGGGCAAGTAGCATCAGGCGTGTCAAACTGGAAAGCCATGAAAGGGTTAGATGATCGGATGCGTTTTTGGGTAGAAGGATTTCCTAGTATCGTATTAGTCATTTCATGTAAGATTGTAATACTCTGTATCACGAGAGGGAACGAACCAAAGTCCCTTATGTTTATAGCCAGGAACTGCCAGGGTCATATCCACAAAGCCTTATGTTGCATTGCAATCAGTTGATTCGATCCAAAATTGTTTCGGTGGACAAAGGCTCGGGAACCAGACCAAAAAAGAGAATACTCTTATGAGTTTCACCAACATGTAGAGAAAAAATCTTTGACTATTTGTCAAGTTATTTTTGTTTGTTTATTTTGAGTTGTGCAAAAAATATGGAATTAGTTTTGGTAAACTGCCTGAAGTAACTGCTTAAAGTTGCTTCAGGAATTCCGGTTCGCCGATTTTCTTATCTTAGGTTTGGACTTTTTTCCGACTGCTGGATGGTGATAGTGGGCAAGAAATTGTATCTTGACGCGTCCGAGGTTGGAAGTGGAGATGTTGATGTCAAGTTGTTTGGTTTTAAGTTGTTGGTTGGATGTAAAACTTGGATTCAGCTTTGTTCAGATGTTTTGTTCTCAAGTTTGTTGTTGTTTTGGTGTGTTTGGTTGGATTTATTATAACTAAGTGGTTGTTTTGTGTTTTGGTTATGTATTGCATCTAGGGTTTCTACATATTGGTGCGAACTCGGAGAGATATGTTTTCAATGGTACTGGTACCTGCCTTGGGACTTACCAAAAACCCATGGAAAAAGGATGGTTTGTTCAACCCTACAAATATGAGTGAAATAAACCTTGAACATAGAGGTTGTGGATTCCTTGGTGATGAAGTACTTGTCCCTATTTTCATGAGTTTCCAAGCTGGTGTATAGTTTCTTTTTTGCAATTAGACTAGACATGGCGATTGTTGTATCATTTCATTTTTCAATGCGTGGTGGTTTTCCCGTCTTCCCGAAATATAAAACGGAACCATAACATGCTGATGATTTTTATGGCTAAGCATGATGATGTTGTCCAGTCGGACACCATCAAGAATTACCACCACCACCACCACCACCACCACCAACAACAACAACAACAACAACAACAAATTAACATCACTAAAATCATACTCATTCATCATTCATCATTCATCACCACATTTACCCCTTGTTCCAACCTTTTTGTCCAAATAATTTTCCAAACACTTCCACCACTTCCGTTTCACCTTACAACAACACACCGCGCCTCAGGATTTGGAAGAATTTCTGTATGGCTGTATGCGCTTAAGAGGTGAAGCCAAAGCGTTAGATTTAGCCAAGTTAATGCATTCACACGCCTGGTCTGGAGGGCCCAGTGTTTTTTTTTCCGTGGTGCTTAAGATGATTCAATTCTAGCTAGTGGTTTCAAACACTTTTCATGTTTAACCCTACCTGGGGAGATGATTTGAATTTGACTAATATTTTTTCAAATGGGTTGAAACCACAAACTAAAAATAGCACCTCAACATAGGTCGTCTCAAAAGGAGATTTCATTTTACAGCTATCAATTTTCAGGTACTATGTGCTGTGCTGCGGGGGAGTGTTTGCGACATTTTTTGAGGGGAGCTTTTTAGTGGATCTATTGGGTGATTCATATGATATATGTCAACGGGTGCCTATAATTGCCATTTGTTAGCTATGTTTGGCGATATTTCTAGTTGGGCTAGAGGAAATTTAAAGATGTATTTGATTGGATCAAAGCACATCCTTGTTATACACCACTATGACTATGACCACATCTTCCAAACTCCTCTCAACAACATACGCACCTCTTGTCTCCCAAGTCCTTATTACTGTAGTACCCAAACTGTTTTGTGGTGACCCAACTATCCAATACTATCACTACCATCTTCACCCTCGGTTGCCGGCTCCGTGGACTAAGGCTTGCGAAGCAACAGGTGGCGTGGGGCCCGCCGGCCCGCCGTTGTGGGGGATGGGGTTAAGGCGACTTCATCTTGATTGTTCGATGTTCTCCCAATCTCATGCTGAGGTAATGAAGCGAAAACAAAAAAATAAGCTAATCCCTTGACAACGTCAAATATCAGTCTTTGAAAAGTCTGACAGATTCTTTTGTGGGGCGGGGATTGGGGGAACCTTTTAACAACTACTTTTTTGACTAACACACCTGCCAATCACATTGTTTCAAACATATTCTCCAGCCAACATACACATGCTCATCACGTTTTTGTTGGGATCAAAACCATTGAAAGACTAGGTGGCGGTTTCAGATATTTTTATTTTCACCCTGAACCTTGGGGAAATGATCCAATTTGACGAGCATATTTTTCAGATGGGTTGGTTCAACCACCAAGTAAGTTGCAAAAGCTAATCAAACATGATCGAACAAGAAGTTGATCGATTGAATGATCATACAGCCCTAAGAATCATCAGGGACCCTCCTATAGAGGGGGCGAAGGAACCTGCATAGCAGGGGGCGAAGGAACCTGCATAGCAGGGGTGTTTTGGGGTCCTCAAAATATCAACTTTTTCAGGGGTCAGGATATTTTTTGGGGGAAGCAGCTCATAGGACGGGCGTTTTTGTTTTCGTTTCGGAAGCTAAGAAGATATAAGAGCTGCTAGTAGGAAACCATGGTGCTGATGGTAAGAACCATGAAACTCCATAAGTCATGCTGATAATTGAAGTTATGAAAAAGGAAGATGTGAAACATTGAAGTTTGGGAGCTCTATTTCTTGGAGTTCAACAAAAACATGTGACTCATGACACTTTAAGGGTCAGATTTCTAGTCTAGATGGGGGTAGATGTTTCAGGGGTTTTGGGTGTTTTTTTTCTCCGAAACAAATTGCGGAGAAATGATTCACCATTTGAAGAACACGTGCCTCAAAAGGGTTGACGCTGCCAAACTAGAGATGGTTTCAAAGATGTTGTTTCCCATGAATGTTAAGTGTTTGACTTGAAAACGACCACTAAGATCCATTAAAATCTACATTCCACCTCACATTTCTTGGGAACTTCGGAGACGATTTCCAGGCACAAAATTATGGTAAACACACCTTGACGGATGCCTGCAGGTGGATTTCATGATGTTCTGTGAAGAAAAGTCCCTAAAACTCAAGGACTTGGAGACTGGATTTTGTGATGCTGCTAAAAGGGGAAAATTACCCATCAGGTTTCAAATGATACCTGGACGTTAGTGCTAATCCCAAGATTTATATAAATCATTTGATTCTTATGGGGGAATAGAATTGTGCTTCAGAAACGACATTCAGGATGGCAATTTTGGGAGAAGCGCTGCAAAAAACTCCCTTGATCTTGATGTTAGAAATAAAGAAAGTATTGGCACAGAGATGGTGAAGTGCCTGAAAAAGATTAAAAAAGGACACATTCCAGGTGATTCAAAGTGACTCAACCTATCTTAACCGCTATAACCTCTAAAAGGGTCACTTAACCATCCCAAATCCCAAAAAGGTCACCAGCAGAATTGTCAGGTTTGCCGGACCTTTCTTAACTTTGATTCATGGAACCAAGAATCAACCACAAAAGACGTAAAAACCACCAACAAGTTTGGTGAAGAACAACGCTTAAAGGACGTCAGTGAGGTCGTTTCTTACAGTTATCCTGCGTGGTAAAGGTTTCTTATTCTTGGCCTGAACCTTGTGGAAATGATCCAATTTGACGAGCATATTTTTTCAAATGGGTTGGTGCAACCACAAGCGAGTATAGAACACTGTGCTGTGATAGGTGCTAATAGACCAGTGAAGCATGGTGAAGCTATGTCGCAGGGCCCTTCTATAGAGGGGTGAAATGGGGTGAAGGCACCCGTATATAGCATGGGGGGGTTTTGGGGTCCTCGAAATAGTCACTTTTTGAGGGGTCATGATTTTTAGGGTAGAAAAAACACAGAATTTTGCATTTGGATGTCGGCTGAGGTTTATTCAACTGCACTATGTCTTATCTGAAGGTGGGGAATTTCGGTGGCGATGACGCGGCCATAGGATCTCCTCAAGATCCCATGGCCAGGAACAAAAGCAAGCATAGGTGGTGGTTTCATTGGGCAAATGTTTACCTCGGAAATTGAAACGATCCAATTTGAGGACTGGCTCAACCCTTTACTTGGAAAGTTGTTGAAATATTTTGAACCCAAAAACGATGATTGAAATACCACCAGTATGACAGGTGGTGCATTCTTTGCTTTTTCTTTTTTGGTGAAAGCAAAATTTTAGCTCATGAAAAAAATGTATAAAGAAGACTGAAGGGTGTGCAAAGTTGTTCTGGGAGCTCCATCCATTATATCATGTTATTTTGATCCGACATCCAAAAGCCTCTTTTTCTCGTCCTGTCACACTGAAACAGATAAACATATCCGGAGCACCACTGACATTTCTATATGCATTTCTTGTTTCAATGCCTGATTGAATCGGAATTTGTTGGATGTCTGTACTGGGATGTCCATGGTACTTAGTCACTGGATTAGAACCTACATATATGTAGGTTGATTTCGTCGCTGGGCCCTAGGTGAAATGAACCGACTAACTTACTAACTAGTTACGATCACTTCCAGCAGGACACCCTAGTACTGTAGGATCTATGACTTGAAAAACCCAAGCTGAAACCAGACTTTGTTTCCGTCATTATGTCATCATTCTTTGTTGATGCTCGTCCATGGGGTGAAACTTCAGGAAGGTGAGATGCATCCAAACAATGTGTAAACCCCATAGGATCCATGGGACTAGTATATTTACCTACATGAAAACCATGAAAATCAACCATTTATGTAACCATGTTTTCCAAGCCCCATCAGGTGCCAATCGATCATCTTCGTTGATGGGACGTTAGTGTAACGTGGGTCTCTTAGAGACCACATCGGAGGGTTCGAAAAAAACGAAAAAACTTGGGGAGCGGTACAGGAGGCTCGAAAAAAAAACGTTGGTTATGTTGTTTAACTATGTTTAACTTCTATATAGTTCCTAGGTGGTGGTTTCAAAGTCTTAAATATTTTTTTTAATGTTCACCCTTACTTGGGGAAGATTCCCATTTTGACTAATATTTTTCAGATGGGTTGAAACCACCAACCACGTTCTACAGACGCAAAAATAGTAAAAAGATTCAAAGTTTAGGAGTGAACACATGTGACAAAAGTCAAGTTCCTGGCAATTCTGCTTGTGACCTTTTTGGGATGGTGAGTTCACGTGACCCTTTCAATGGGGAATCATGACCTCTAAATAGGGGATCAAAAGGTCACGACTAGAATCACCTAGTGAACCCTAAACCTAAAAACTAGCCTAAAACCCTGAAAACCTCAACCCTGGAACCCTAAACTCTAAAGCCTAAACCCTGTGTGGGCGACACGCGTGTTTTGTGGGTAAATATACCATACATGGATCCAATGTGTATTCAACTCACATTTTGGTTGGTCTCTTCTGCGAAGTTTCTTGACATGTTCCGTCCTGATTCGAGGTGTTTAACCGACGAAGATGGCATGACATGCGCTGAATAGCGAAAAAAAAACAGTGGAAGTTGTGTGAGGTCATGACAAGACATGAGAAAAAGATCTTCAACAGAAACCCCCAGTTCGTTGGTTGGTCTATATACACATTGGCAATTCAACATATTCAATACTAGAAATTGGTGGTCTACTATCATTGTTTGGTAATTTTCAGTACCAATGCTAGATTTCAAAGGGTGTAATGGGACTGAAATTTTGAAATCACCACTCTGTCAGTTGAGATGATCATACCTGTTGTGGAAATGAGATAGGTTTCTTGTGCATATAGGTCTTGCTTGTGATCCGTGCCACAGCTATGATGGGTACGTCCAACTTCTATGTTTTCAGATAGCAGCGTAAAGGAGGTATGTGTTCAACTAAAGGCCTAACAAAAGAGAGCCGCATTTTTGTACGAACCCTTCGTGCAGTATGTATGTTTAGGAGTGATATGCTCTGGTGTGGCTGGTTTATTCATAAATTCATCTTATTTTTTTATAGACACTTAAAAAGACCTGTACTTTCAGACATTCAGAGCATTGTGGAAGTAACTACCTCAATTCAACACATTTGAGTGAAGAAAGCTTCTGGTTGAGTGGGGTGTTCATACTTCTTTACCCTGGATTTATAGGGATTATGAAATCATCAAGTATGATAATCCCAATCGCAGGATTCAAAGGAATGGGATAAGTTTCCGAAGTCTTTCTGTTTCTGTGGCTGTTTTTTACTTTTAAGGGCAATTTACTGTTTGGAGTTTTTTGTATCCAGGTTACAACAGGGGGATGAATGTCCCTTTTTGTGGTGGGGTTTTAAACAGAAGCGCCTGAGAGGTTTAAAATGATGGTTAAACTTCAACCTGTTTTTGTTGATGTTTCTGCGACATGAACCTGGCAAACCCTGTGCAGGCAAGGTTATAGAATTCTCTTGAACAGGGCGGGCAATTGAATGCAATGGAGTGATTAGTTCATCCTTATTTTTTGACCTTGATGCAAGAGGGGCGCACCACGTATATGAGAATTCGATCTTACCCTAGAGCTCCTAAACATGCTCTGAGAACGTGTTTGGAGCTCGAATACTGTGAGATTCATTTGTACACCAAAGACCCCGCTGAGAGAAAACGAAAAATCAACATAAATTTAACGCAACATTGGGGAATAGATTGTGACCAATTCATTCGTGTCCCTACCACTCAGCCCCGCCAAGCCGTGACTGCAGCTGTGTTTTTTTTGCCCTGGGGTGATCTTTGTCCAGCTCATCAGACATTTGCCCGATTCTCAGCCAAGTTGGTGTTGACCAATAAGCCTTGGTTGGATCCAGAAGGGCTTGGTGACTTAATTTGGGATCAACAGGAGGTAAAACAAAATGACAAGGTAAGATATAGCCTAGAAACCCGACATACCACTTTTCCAAGGCTGCTTTCTCCAAGCCTTGTTTTTGACTGATGCACAATGCATCACATAGCCGTCCCACATGGTCTTCACATTGGAATCCATGGTAAAATCTGCTGTTGATTCCTTGGTTGCACAAAAATGGAATAGTTAGCAACATGTTGTTTGCATGCAAGTACTATATCATCATTAAGCCGAGTATCGGCAACGGCACTGTGCAAGACAAATTTCTTGCCAAGCCTCAGATCACAAGACTATATTATATGAAGCAATCTCTGATCGATCAATTGTATATTGAGCCTAGCAGCATGAAATTTTGGCCGTGAAGGCCATCTGAGCAACCTCCGGGACATCGATTCTAGGGCCAAGCTGATATAGCTCTGTACACACAAGTCCTGGGGTCAGATCAAACATTTTGTTTTCTCCATGGGAAGGCTATTGAAATGACGTCTCGCATGTTGAAGCCAAGTAGCGCAAAGTTTCAGCAGTCGGTGTGCAGCAGCTTCGCTGAGGTAATAGCCGTTGGATTCTTGCACATCGTGCCACATTGATAGGCTCTTCCTGGTGGTGGTTTGGGACGACGGGTTCATGAACATGTGGGAAAAAAATGGGAATGTGTGAATTCACGAGATATGGAGCAGGGACAAGTTCACCCTTTGGCTATATGATGTCCGCCGTGTGCCATCAAGCAGATCACAACGGATTTTGCAAACCAAGATGGACACATACTATGAGATGGTTCGCAACGATCGGGCGAAGTTTTCTGACACCCAAACAATATGGTCAGGCACAGTTCCCTGAAACCACCATGCACCTGAAGTGCAGTCAAGACTCACACAGGCGTGCATGTCTTTCAGCACTTGATCACCGGGCATTTGCAGCACGTAGTGTGCAAGCGCTGCGTGAAGCCACGATATCACCACCCGAGCCTGGAAGGATGTGCACATCCATGCGCAGCTTGCTGCCAGGGTTTTTCTACACGATAAGTGATGGATGCATCCAAGAAACGTTGTGGGCCTTACTCTGAAGTTCGGGATAGCCATGTTGATACGAACGCAAATGCTTTGGAGCAAATCTTGGAACGGAGTGCCTCAGATAAATAAATTACAAGATATCATTTTGAATTTTGAAACTCAAAACCCTTGGTGAGTTATTAACTCTAAAGGTTGCACTGAGGCACTGCCACTTTTGGGATCTGGCCCAACTCTTGAACTTTTGGTACGCCGCAACAAGTTGTTGGTCAGGGCCGCCATCCCCCCAAAACGTGTAGATCTCATCGTATACTATTGTCTTCATGATGCTCCCTGCTATCCATAGATCCACACCCAGGTTCACAATATGCATACTGCAGAACCGAATGCTTGATGGAACCCACCCTGGAAGGTTGATCAACGGGCCTTAGCTCATGGCACCAAAACATTTTAAAGCTTTGTTTGGAAGGGATTTCAGTTTGGGGTATACCTTGATCAAAACATATGCATATACAAAAAAATGCACTTATCTTAAGCTTATTGAAACAAGTTGCATCTCGATCCTTGTTTTATGCTGGAAGCTAAGAAGGCTCCAAGGGTGTCACGTCTTTGTTTGTCAGATAGATTTGCTGGGCTGACCATGAAGTTGTTCTTGTTCGCCATGCAAAGATGGCAGATTTGGTTGCATGTGTAATACGCCGCCAACCGAAATATTTCCTTAGCTTAATGATTTTTAGCTCAACAAAACCCATGTGACCATCCCTCCAAACCCAAAATCTGGTTTTGGGCTGAACACCTACCCCGCTAAAGAAATTTCAAGATTAGAACATATGTTTATCCAGGGTTCTTGCTGATATTTCCAGTCACCACGGCACTCAGTGACCACCACTTTCAATTTCGACCCAGTCTGTGAACTTGATGGCAACTCCACACCATCAAAAAGTTCTTGGAAGGATTTCACCACCTTAGGGACAGTTAGAACTTGCAACTTGATTTTCATACCCACTTTGCAAAGAATGAGGCTATAAGGAATGAACTTGTTCTCAATCCAGCTTTTATGTGCCCAATATGTGGCCAGGAACTCATCAAATCACGAGCTTCTGGTTGAGGAGACATGCTGCCAAGGGGCTGGGTCCAGGAAGGCAAACATGGTTGCATCACCAAGAGACTGTGCCTTCAAGCGGCAGACACATGCTATATTGGATAGATTTACTTGATCAGTGCATGATAAGTACTAGGTCAATTTTGAGATATCCATACCCTTCATCAAGAAGAAACAAGTTAACAACTTTTTTGCGTTGATCATGCCAGGTTACTTCACGGCAAAGAAATAGCGGGAAGATATTAGTCCTTTTTGGGTCAATGACGATACCACAACTGAAGACCATCATGCTTTCTCCAGATTCAGTATATTGCGCACCATCACCCCATACATACATTGGTATGTGGTCATGATTTGGGCTCATGTCTCGAAGTGGGCTCCCAACTGCTTCCAAATGCCGCCAGTAATTTGCCACCAAGTCAGTTGAGATCTTTGGGAAGATGCCATGTTGTATCATCCAAGGGAACAGCTTACTGGGCAGGAGCAATGGCATTGACCTGCAACAAAAAAATGGGATTTCATAAATCGGTGTTCATACAAAGCAAGTGTTGCAATACATATCTGTGTGCCTTTCACATGTGACATTGTTTCCATCCTCATCATATTCTTGAAGTGGAACTTGTATGTTCTGCACCGGTGCCTTAGATGCTAGACATGCACAGCCATTCAATGGAACAGTACGATGATTTTTTAATCTGGTATATCTGGTATGCATTTTACAAAGTGCAAATTAGATGCATCGGTGTTCAGGTTTCGTCGTCGAAGTTGACGCATCATATCCCGCTTGATATTTTGAGGGTGTTTGCCTGATTTCCCTGACAGTTGCAGAGACCCAGGTAAGCCACCCAAAGAGCCAAGCCCTTGCCATTTGAGTTCCTCCAGGCAAAACAATTTGATCACGAACTAAATCTAAAAGAATGCGAAGACTTAAATGAAAGTTCCATGCACTCCACCAAAAGGTCCTCGTTCACATAATGTAGTGTTTCTTGGGCTTTCAGAAATGATGACTCCTCAGGTGCATGGTGTACATCAAGATCTATCACATGCCAATTGCGTGCAATGCATCCAAGTAACACCTAATCCACTCTGCGCCAGGAGATACGAAGAAAGCGGCGATTTGAAGGCACCTGCGTAGGGGGTCCAAGGAGCCAGGTGAACTAGTGATATACTAGCCAATTGATCCAGCGGCGGTTTGCGCAAGTCTAGCAATTGAGGAGCAACGTGTTTTCTCAGCATGTTCGATCATCTTCACAACCAGGGTGGTCAGCAGATTGGTACCCGGTTCAATCATTTCACCCTAACCTATAGCAGGCATACCCTGCAGCTTTGACTCGTTCGGTGGCAGTTCACACAACAGTTAAAGCTGATATCCTTTGATTAAGTTTGTAGTGCAACATTTTGAGCATCCTGCCATCTCCCAAAAAAAGCCATGAAATCACCCTGGAAGCTTCGCAGCCAAAGATGGTTCTTTATATATATAAATTTATTTCATAAAATATTCTGATATAGATTTATATATATATATGTAAAAGCGAAGCTCCGCTATGAGGATCCACAATGGCTTCACTGTTGCCCGGATTCAGCAACATCAGGTTTGCTCACAAAACGGGCGGTTCAGCTTCCTCTGTTGGCTTATTCGCAGCCTTGGGCTTAGGCTTTGGTTTGGCCGCGGGCGGATCCTGAGCATAGGCAGGACTGTGGACACTGTTGAGGGAAGAGCGGCCCAGAAGGTCTCAAACACAAAGTTAAACCAAATGTGCAGCTAAGCATCCAGTGCAGTTTTGATAGACCGAATGCTCCCAGAAAGGGATGTGCAGATCGCATCGCAGCTGCGCAGCTGTGTGTTGATATCTTGTCGAAGCTCTGCATTGTCCTTCCTAGGTCATTTAGGGCTAAATAATCAGTGAAAACATTCTTTAAGTGAATCAAGGCAGTTGCAATTTAGTCCGGTTTGATATTTCACTGTCTAAATCTGAGAGCCAAGTGTCAGATCATCTTCTCCAAGGGGTTGCGCCAAAATCGTCTCGAGGCGTGTCTTCACTTCTGAGAGGGCTTTATATCGGGCATCAAGCTCAGCTGTGAACCCATCTTTCAAAGTCGGTGACCTTCAGCAATGCAGGCATAGAAGAAAATATTTTTTTTAATTTAGAGATACTGTGCACAAAGCTAGTGCTGGCTAGAAGCATTTTCTCTGAATCCTTGATTTTGGATTGCCACGTCATGATCTCACCAATCTTGCTACTCAAAGTCGACAGTTTGCTTTGCACTTGTTTCTGAACAGTCGGTGGCTTCTTTGGTCTCTTCGTATTCTCAGGTTTAACTTGTTGTTCTGGACCCCCGGCCCCTTCAACTGGTGGCATGCCCGGAGCCTGTCCGAGGTCAACATTGCTGCGACCCCTGAACTTGCCCATCTCCGCACCAGTGGCAATCTTCCTGCAAGGCAGCGGTTTCTGGTATGGGCATGTGATTGTGCACGGGACATGGACAGGTATACATTGCAACCGAGCTACAAGACGTTTTTGGTTTGAGCTTCATCAAGTGATCCTGACGCTGAGATCCCAATTTGTAATTCGTCTTCACATTCATCTTCGAAGACCATAGAGTCCCACACACGGACAAGCTCATAGTCCTTCACATGCGATGGGTATCACTCTTGCATGCATGCAATAAGGGGATCAACTAGACGTATCGAAATAAACAATGTGGTTCATGCACATTTGCACACACACACACACACTTGAAGCTATACGGTCCTCCTTCCCAGGGAAATCTGGATGGCTCATCCAGTAGATTGTTACATCACCCTCTTCCTTGTCCGTCTCCATTTGCTTCTTGGAATCCCTGAGCTGTTTGGCCACAGCCAGCCCATGAGTACTCTTCAAGTTTTTGAACTCCACCATGCGGTATTTGCCCTTGCGTCTCTGTGACACCTTTCTGGTGCTGTTAATGTAAAGGGAACTGGCCATCCAGTTTTCACCAGAAGACAACCAATCTTCGTAGAGCTGGCCCAAGAGTTGCCGATCTTAGTGCAGGTGTAGCTATATATATATATATATCTATAGGTATGGTTCCACTTTACTGCATGGCAAAAATCTTGATGACACAAACTCAGCACTACATTCGCTTCAAAATGGAGGCCAAGTCACTGTGTTTCTTCTTGGCAGCTGCATCCAGCACAGGCTGGGGGCAATCCGATTCTTAGTTGATCATGCATAGGATGCAGACAGTTTGGTCAACTACACTGGAAAATGCAACAGCATGGGAAACTCTAGTGCACATAAAAGCTTCTTTTGAAACTCCGGTAGAATCGCATGTAGGTGTTGTGCGCCGCACGCTTCTCTTCATCAGTACTTGCATGGGGGGGTTGAGGGCCAGTGACGATGACTTCCACTCCATTCTCGGTGCAACCATTTCGTCCGATTGCATGTGCAGGACATTGAGCCTGAACAGTACAAGTCAGGGAGTGTTTTCCTGTACAACATGTTATATGAAATAAATTTGTTTCATATGAATGCATGCACACTAGACATCAAGCTGCAGTGCCTCAAGCTGCGTTGTGTCCAATCGGTTCAGCACTGACATCGCAACTTGTGGATCCACGGGAGGTGTTTCATCAGGTTTTTTCAATGGATCCTGTTCAGGCAAATTTTACATGGAAATCCCAGATTGAGAAGTAAGCAATTGACCTGACCAAGCAAAAACACAATATCATAATTTTGTTCTTGATTTCAATGCAACGTGTCCTCTTTTCCATAGCTCAGAACCTGCTCTTGATGGTCCAGGTCAGTGTTGTGCGCATTGGGCTCATTGGTTTTCAAGGCCTGATTGGGATGATGTGGTCGTGGAGATGATGTTATGATTGAGTCCGAAGTTATACTCACATGCATACACAGGAAAATATCAATACCACGCCTCCTCAGCATCAGCACCCATAACCTTTTCCAATTCAGCCATGATGTCAGGGTCCACCTCGTCCTTTTTTTGGGTGGCCTCACGGATTTCCACCAATTGGATTAATGAATTCTTTGATCGACTCAGGTAGTAAAAAAATACCAGGCCTTAGTATCATCCTCATCAAGAAGATTCTGTAGCTCATCCATGAGGGTTGGATCCAAATCAGGTTCTTGAGCTGCACTGTTTTGTTCGGTAACCGTGTCAATCACCTTGGAAAAAAAGGCAACCCGTTCATCATCCAATTTCACGGTTCCCTCATTGAAGGCGATTATTTCCAACTCCAAGCTGTCCATTTTCCCTTGTTTCCATTCTTCAATGGCTTTCAACTTGGTTTTGTAGAGCTCGGATCGGTCCACCGGTTGTCCAGCACCGAGTTTTTTTTGCAATGTCACACGCAGCTTTTGAGACATCACATCAGCAGCTGCGTTAAACTTGTTGATAGAGACGTCATGTTCAGCATCCAATGCTTTTTTTTGATTAGATCGCTCATCATACTTTGCACGGAGTGTGGCATATTCATCGGCAAACTGCGCCATCACAGGGTCTATGAGAGCAATGTCACCCAATTCCTTCCTTCGATCAAACCATTGGGCAATATCAGTGATGATTTCAATGTCGCCACTTTCTGGCCAGCTTTCTTTGGATGTATCACAAGATTCCAGTGTGTCAACCAACAGTTTCCCCAGCATCACATCCAAGCGGCAAGTAGCATCATCACCATGGATATCATCATCGGGACCTTTCTTAGAAGCACTCCACTCCAGAGTTGTCATAGTGGCCATGTTGCGGATAGTATCAGAATCATGGGTACTATATTCTTGAGCTTGTTCGCCGGTGGCAGCATCACCATCTAAACCACCATCAGGAGGTGTCTCCATCTCCTTTGAAGCAGAACCACCACCAGAAATTTCAGGTTCATCAGCAGATGCGGCCACAATGGGGGTTTCGGTACCACCATGAGCCATCCCTGTAGGTTGACCACCACCCTGTTGAGTGGCTAGTTCTGGGGCAGCAGCATCATTCAAAGGAGCCGTACCAGCACCTGTGCCATGTGTGATGTTTTGGTGGTTAAAAAATTAATGGACAGCAGGCTTTTATTACCTCCCATGGATTCACCCAAGCAAACATGCATATATAGTGAGCTAGTCTGCTAAGCTGTTTGGCAGGCACCTGGTGCTGCAGAACGTGATGGCGATGTGGTTTCTGCTTTTACAGCAGCCTGAGTTGAACGACGAAGGCCATATTGGGCCGGGTGGTGTTTCAAGCATTTTGCATTTCAAGTTGAGCAACTTGAGAATTTAATAATATCCAAGTGACACTTTCAGCAGCAGCTTTTTCCAATTCAGCCATCAACGATTTTGGACCCCCTGGTTCATCAGTTTTAGTACGCTTCTTCTCAGGGGATTTCACTGGAGTTGACTTGGCCGATGCAGTAGGACAAAGGGGTTCTTTCCGCGCAAGATTCGGAGCGACAGCACTCTTGTCACCACCCCTTGCAGGGGTTGCCACAGGTTTACGCCCAGCACCTTACATATATGTGAGTGTGAATTCAAAAGTGCCTATTGCGCAATCATAGTACGTTAACACATTCAGCATACATGGACAAGAGACCAAGTTTGCATCCCAGGCGTTGCGATAACTTCTTGAGTTCATCTTCCGCCGAAAAGGAATCCACTGATGACATGGATGTAGATTTTGCCTAGACACAAATTCACAATCCCAAAGCCCAAAGCTATCAGTCATAAAGTTCAATTTTTGTGTGTACATTGATCACAGCTTCATGCAGAACTAGGCACATAGGGGCCAGAGCGGGACTTGGCAGCAGTCGGCACCTCCTTGCCCATGCCTGCAGGTCAAAATAGTGATTTTCAAATTAACGCGATTTAACGCAATTTAACGCTGTAGAACTTCCGGAGCACGCACTTTAACGCAATTTAACGCGATCAGCTCCAAACATTTTTGGGGGATCCAATGGAGCACATGGAATATTTTCATGTAAAACACATATAACTGTATATATCGTAGAAGTCTCGAATACAAAACCCCAAATCATTTGGACCAGCCCGGCCTCACCAAGAAGCCAGGTGTCAGCTGAAGATCACAACAACCCTATCAAGCAAAAGAGCTGCAGCACAGGCACCTTCTGGTCTGTATGTGGCCGTGGAGCTTTCTAGATATCAAACTGATCATATAGGCAAGCAAGTCAGCAGCATATAAGCTCAACATGTTGCTTGATTTTCACCACACTGCTGAGTTTCACTGCAGTTGCATGATTTGATTTGCATGTGCGCCAAGGCCAACGCACACGGGCATTGTTTCAATTAAATAAAGTGACCAAGTTCCCTCGTTTTAATTATGGAGAAAAAAAGCAACAACACACACCGTTAGTCACTAGAGAAGGCAGGTGGTTTCAATTATGCATATTGCTGTAAGAGGGTCAAAGTCACTTAGTAGTTCCATTGTTTTTTGGCCCGTTCAAAAATATCTTTACTGGGGGCAAGCTGAACAGGGATCAATGGGTCTGGATGCAGGCGGCCTTTTGAAATGGCCTCACACACAAAGTTGAGCAACGGCCCCAGAGCAGTGTGGGACCATGTTCCAGGCAGTGGCTCCTAGGTACACCCAAAAAGAGCAGACGGTGTGTATCGATTCCTGTCGCAAAATCAAAAATGTTTTCGAATCCAGATTCGTACAAAACACTGCCATCCAAGATTCTCTGAAGCCTGATTGAACGATTTTTCTCAAATCAGGAAGGTCAGCCGCCATAGAGTCCGAAAGGTCACATATTTGCATGGAGACATATATATTATATATACATGTACATGTGTACATGCACATGAGGGTTTCAATTTGATAGGCCGAGCATCCGAATCCATGATTTTCAAGTGTTCGGTCGCAACATGCCGTCCAAACGTAATGGGATAGTTGGCCGAATCCTTCATGTTCTTCCCACCAGACCTGGTATTGAATTTTAAATGGTTGAATCCATATGGCATCATGTACTAGGACTGCACACGTTTTGATGTTTTCCGTTTTTGAGGTAGCGACACAGATGGCTTTTTCGACCGTTTTGAGATTGAATGCTTCACCATTTCTTTGCCAGCCGCTAATGCACGCTGCTTAATTTCTTGGCGGATAGTCTTGTCCATCTTGTGCCACAGGAAAGGTAGCCAAGGCCTGGCAAAAAGCAAAGTTCAAATTGAAACCATTAGGCCTGATGATTGTGTGTTTACCGGTTGACTTACTAGGACATGAGTCTTAAGAAAGGGGAAATGACTAGGGCCCTGACACATTACCAAAGGAGATTTCCGGCTTCAATGACCAGCCACCAAAGTATCCCATGTGCCTCGAGCAAAGATTGATATCCAAGGCTCAACCAATGCTGTGCAGAAGTGATAGGAACCAAACAGTGACTGGGATGCATGGTGTTGGATGTGGTTCAAATTAATGGTGGGTTCAACTTACGTCAAGAAAAAATTGAGGCCACCACCAAGGGATTCGCAAGGGCAATGTTTCCGCAATGGCCATCACATGCATCAGCGGTGGCATGTTTGACAAATGTGAACGATCAGGGTTTTCTGTCATCCAAAAGCAAGAGCGAGCAATAAGAACTAGGATGATCAGGCATGACCTAGATGCCAGCACATTACCATCTTGAACCCATGCATGTTCACAGTTGCCCCAGGGATATGTGAAGTTTCTGCAGTGTTGACTCGAACTCATCCAATTAAATGAATTACAGGGCACTGCGAAAAGCCCCATTCCGCGAATTTTGCATCGTAGGGCCTGCCGCAGGCTGTAGAGCACGCCCAATGGATCCAGCATATCATGGTGCAGACCACCTTTGATCACATCAACTCCTTGCCTAAGTCATGACCAAGTGCATTAACGTACTCACCAAAGTTTATGCATGAGTCAATTGAGATATATATATATATATATGTGTGCACAAGACTTCTTTGACCAGGAAAAGATTGAAACTACACACACACACACCGCCTGAGGTGATGAAGATGCTGCCAGGAAACGCAGAGGCTCCAAGTTCTCCTGAGTTTGTGGCCCACGGAAAAAAAATCATATGGCCACATATATATATATATATTTAATATATATATATATATAAAGAATTGGGGTTGCACACTTGCAAGAAAATTAGGCCCCCAACGGAAGCCTTTGACCACGCTCTCACAGCCAGCAAAATATTCGACGCAGTCCAAGTCCTAAGCTGGGGAACTTATATAGATTCAGACATGTTGGTCGACATCATGATCTAGTGATCTAATGATGGAAAAGTCTGGTTCACTGTCATGTTTGTAAACTCCCTGGATAGATGCAATCTAGTCGTTCGATATATTTATATATATTTTTTTCCTATATATATATATACATATATCCATGGGTACGGTGGATGCTATCCAAGCCACACGGCACTGAACTTTGGGGTCCAAGTTCTGGGCCAAGTAGTCCAGGAGGTGAATCCTGAATTTGGTGCAGATACATTGGTTGGTAGATGTTGGTAGGTTCTTAAGCTTCTTATGTGCATGTATTGCATGTATTGCACACAAAGTTTTATTATATTGCAGCTTGGTAGCAATACCGGTGGTGCTCCCATGGCCAGGAGAGCAAGGCATTGCAACCGGCTCACAAAGAGTGATCGCGGCTGGATCCCCGGCATGGCTATAGCTGGGAAGCAGGTCGACTAGATGATCAATAAATGGATCCAAAGACTGCAGTCAATATTTTCCATCTTAAGCCCAAGTACATCGATTCATGGATTTTCACGGTATGTCTAGGGCCTTGTCATGATGTCACAGATCCAAATCCACAGGCGGTTGGCACCTATAGGTCTAT
Organism: Breviolum minutum Mf 1.05b.01; assembly: GCA_000507305.1. Taxonomy (NCBI): domain Eukaryota; class Dinophyceae; order Suessiales; family Symbiodiniaceae; genus Breviolum; species Breviolum minutum. The sequence goes on along the minus strand of DF242202.1, from coordinate 42,474 downwards.
CATTCGGCTTCACGATGTCTTTCTGAACTGGTTGGGCTCCGGATCCTGAAACGAAGGACTACACAATTAAGCGAACTTTTGGTGCCATACTAGCAGTGATGCCTCCCAAGGATGAAGCTTGAGAAATTCCAGATGTGGTAGAAGAACGGCGACCTGCGAAGGCGCGAATCGGACATGATATATTTTATTATATGCGGGAAAACATCCATGGCTATACTTGCAAGTTACCGGTAGCCAGGCATGCATGCAACGTTTTTTCCTGCTTGCACTAGGGCATAAGAAGATCACATAGACAGCAGCACTGTGGCAAAAGTGTTGGGTTTAATTTTCGGCATATGCACATGGAAAAATATATGCGCAGTTTATATATCGCACTTATTATATTTGACGCACTCGGTACATGTAATATTATTATTATATATATATAACATGCCTCTGGCCCCCAACACGCACACAGTGCCCATAGCTGTATCATGAATTAGCATTACGTGAGACTGACCCAGCTGCCAAATCCAGAGACAATGCAGAACTACAAGGGTGCAGACTGACACACTCCTTCTGCAAGTCGCAGCTATAGCTATAGGGCATCACCTGCACAAAGGACCAAATTTAAAACAAAAGATCTAGCAGCAACACAGTGGCGTGAGTACCGTATACATATATGGGTAAAAAAAATCAATGCAAATTCAAACGTGCACCATCACATGCCTCCATCAAAGGTCCACCCACCAATCAACCTTGCGTGCTTCCACGCCGCGGTGATGAGCTCACTCTCACTTGCAGCATTGTCGGCATTTGCTGACTTGCGCATGCCGCCGCGTCCACGCCAGTTCACAGTGACCCCATCCTTGTTGTTCACCTGGGCTAGGCGGCTACACCCAATGTTTTAGTAATTAAATAGTAGCTTGCAAATTGACAGTGTGAACAAGTGATGGCGTAGTACAAATGGAACAAATGAGGACATGACTTTGTAACTTCCACATTCTGATTCCCAACGTTCTGGACTCACAGCATCGTAGACATAGAAACTCTCCGAGTACAAGACTACGCCAATTGTGCTGCCCTGCTTGTTTGCAGGGGCAATGCTAAAGCTTTTTTTGGCTGGTCCCAACTCAGAGGCCTCAAACTCAGGAATCCCTGCCGCCTTAAGTTTGGCAAACGCTTTGTCTGCCAACACTTTGCGACGCTGGCCTGGTGATTCAGCTGCCTCAGCTTCAGCCTGCTCAGTCTTCTCAGCTACATCTTTTTTTCTACTTTTCTTACTCTCACGATCCTTTGTCTCACCAGCCTGTTCATCTTCTTTTACACCTTTTTTTCTTTTCTTACTCTCACCATCTTTCTTCTCATGCTGCTTCTGTTTGGCCGCAGATTTTGCTTCCTTGGCACGTTGTTTGGCCAGCTCTGCCTCCAAATCAAAACATGAAAACAAGTGAATTTGTCAAGGTAAGGAAGAATGAACTCATATTGATCAAATATTAAATCACCAACCCCGGTGCAAAGGACAGGCCTCCTTGGCCTCTGCTGCAAGGGACTTACGTAGTTCAGCTTGCTTCTGTGAAAGGTCTGCCGGGGCCTAACATGGCTTGAATTCAAGAGATATCATGTGATCATGACTTCAACATGCAAAAGCCCAAAAGACACCCGGCCTGTTGTGACGAAGAAGGTGTCTCTTGTGAAGATGTAGCCACAGCAACCTTTCATCAAACAAAGATTACCACAAAAAAAATATACGCAGCTAGCTCAGCATTTGATAATTGACATGCATGTGAGTTCACACCTTGCTTCCAGGCCATTTGTCGAAAAAGTCTCTTATTCTCCGTGAATATGGAACAAAGGCCACCTCCCATGTCCCAACACACAGACATCCGAAAAACCTCATTCTCTGGGAAAATGGTGGGCTTTGGCAAGTTCTCTGGATGGTAGCTGTGCACACTGGTTGGAGACCAATTTGGAGGTGTCTGCGCAGTGATGAGCGAAATCAGCAAAACTAAGTTCTATAGCTAGCTACCTTCCAAATAACGATTCTTTGCTGGTACATATCGATTATCAGTGGGCACTGAAAAGAAAGCATACAATATGTACCACTCACACTCACACACATGCTCATGCCCTCCTTAGCAGGTGGTTCCTTGTGCTCAGAGTCCGCAGCCTACACACGATAAAGAAAGCGCCAACAATATGCCGTACCAGGAAAAATCTCACATAACATGGCCTCGAGGTCAGGATGCATTGGATGAGCTGGAACCATGGCCTGAAAGCACATGCACATGACTAGTTGTTGGCCTACTTGAATACTATATCGTTCCCAGAGAGACCTTTTAAATATATATATATATATAATGTATTAATAACTCCAACACATGGCCTCATCTCCATGAGGAAGCTCTGGCTCATCTGGAGTCTTTGCTTCCTGCTCACTGTGAACACATTCCAGGACATGAAGATATATATATATATATAGATATATATCTAAAATATGAGTGCATATACTAGTATCACTGCACTGCTGTACATTTCAGAAGTTTCCTTGGTGCATGCATGTCGGATTCTCGCAATCCCAGCTTTTGCAGGCCTCGCTGGCAGCACCATTGCAAGGAGGCTTGACCTGCTGATTGCAATGCAATTTAAGGTGTTTCAATTTAGTTAGGTGGCACTTAAGCACTTGTCAAGATCATACATATAGCTGAGTGTGCAGGCATACAACGCAAGTTTCCATTGGCTGCTTTCAATCAGTTCCTGACCATGACATCACATTGCATAAAAATATGTACTTGACAAAGCAGTCTGGGAGCAGCACGGGGTTCGGTTCTTCAGCCTGGACGTGATTCCAAAGGTGGTAGTACCAGCTATGACACTATCGTCCATTCAAGTGGCCATTCACTGCAGAAATATAAAAACTAAAGGTAGCCGGTATTTTGGATATTTGAAGTTGCATGGTCTTCATGCAGTACACACCAAAGAGCTGGCAAACATGTCGATGGCACCTGCTGCAGGTCTTTGATGTCCTCAACATCCTCATCCTGATGTTTGCATCAGGCACTGACGGGGCAAAGATCTGAGCTGAAAAAAAATTAAACATGTACTAGTAGCAGTCCTTGATCTCGATGCATGGTGGCAATGGCAGCACCTGTGATATCGATAGATGCATAAATGTTTGCAGAAGTGTGGTGTAGCGTGCCTCATTAACAATGATCGGTTCATCATCCATATCGTCGATCGTTAGCTCATCTACTCGCTCATCTGGGTCCTGACATATTAGCATGCAGCATAGCAGATTAAATCCATTGCACACTGACCAAGTCCTGGTTCTCCACCGATGGGCATTTCAATGCCTGTTCCTGATATGTGCAAGCTAAGGACATCAGCAAATATTAAATCTGAGCACTACATATGCGTAATTGCAACATTTAAATTCGAAAGGTACTTTTGAGGCTCTAGCTCCAACATGGCTGGGAGTTACCCAGTCCTGGACTTGTCGGAAATGCCAGTAGATCTGCTTCAAGACTTTCACACGCTCTGACCTCCAAAGCATGCAAAGCTTCACACCCACTGGAGATGCAATTGATCAAACAAACGACTCAATGCCATGCGCCTAGATTCCGATGTCTTTCCAGCCAGGTGGTGAAGATGGCTGAAGATAGATCTGAGGCGAGTGGCCTCTCGATGGGCCCAGTCCTGGCAATTGATGAGATCATGTGCATATATATTTATATATAACATATACATGTGTATAGCGCAATCCTTGATTCTGCTTTTGCCACCACGACGTCGATAGTCAGTCGAGTGATAGTTGAATCGAGCAGTTGTATATATGGCTGCCTAGGACAGAGCGTAGCGTAGGACATGGAAGACATATATGTTATATATGTGCATCAACCTGCAAATAATGTCACGCCATGTGGCCACAAACGAAGATAGATGCGGCACACCATCCCGGCAACGCAGGTTCAGGCCGATTAGCACCTCCTTCATGATCTCATAGTTCCGAGACACATCACCTTCGTAGACCTCAGAAGCAAAAGGGTACAGTTTGGCCAGCTTTAACAAATTTAGTATGCATATATTTTGAAAGAAGCTTAGTATTTCGGATTCATGCATGATAAAAATTCCACATTGGGTGAATTGATCAAATCACGCAAGCTTGCACTTGCATGATCAAATGGATCCATCACTTCCGCATGCAGGTGAAAGAGTCTCTTCAGGCTCGGACCACAGGGCGGTCATCTTCTCGATGCCAGTCTATGATCCATTTGTCCTGAGTACCAGGCAAGGACCTAACCAAATCATAAATATATATGCTAACTTTTGGGATCTTGGAATGTAGTGCACATGCAATCAAAGTTTCTTCCCGGTTCAAGATAGGTGGTTCCATGACATCAATGAAGTTCTTGATGCCAGCAAAGATATCTTGGGCATCTGCCTCGGTTTGCACATGTACTAGCTTGATGATTGAGCAAAATCTTGGGGAGGTGTCAGTCCATGTTCTAGAGATGGGCATGGATTGCCAAATCATCAGGTCCAGAGTGTAAAAAAAAACAAGTTGTGATATAGTGATTAAGTGATGATGCCTAGGAACACTCAGTTTGAACCGCAATGGAGAACAGACTTGCACAGTCCCATCTTCAAGGGAATGTGACACCAACGCCATTGCGGACTGTGCCAGGGCCACTGCTCTCAACGTTCTGAACCGAAGAAGTAGCGAAAGGGCACGGGTCGCCAATGAGCTAGCCATGCAAACCCATGAACCAACAGCCTCAAACTTCACTTAAATATCGATATCATGAATTTGGAGGTATACATCCATGCATTATCATGCATTTTGGAGGTGTATATATCGATACTTAAGCTTAATTGCCATACAGTGCAAGTGCAAAGCTAGTGCGCAGGGTGGGCTCACCATTCTTAAGAGCTGCTTGCCGCAAGAGCCCCATGGCCCCATCAGAGTGAGATAAAACTCAAAAAAACAGACTTCTTATGCACAAAACAAACTACATTTTTTTGGATATCAGCTAGCACTATTGTAGCACTATTGGGTTATGCTCTTGCCAACCGCGTTTCACATCTTACCTGACTAAGCTTCAGAGAAAAAACATCTTGCAAGATGATGCTATACTGCTTGGTTCCCAGAACTGTCTCAGAGGGTACTTTCACCCCAAGACCCCCCTGGAGCAAAACGAGTTGAAAACACCTTCTGAATGGCATCCGTGTCAGATACTTTCTGAGAGGGTATGTGGAGCACTAGGGTTAAGCCACGTTAAGGACCCCTAGCAATCAACGAGTATTGTGGATATACTGGAAGGTATCAAGACTGAGTTGATTGAAATTTCACCTAACGTAGCTTCCTGTCAAAACAGTCATTTTTGAACCTAGCAAATGGAACATCCATTGAATTACGATACCCTAGACATCCAGGACCAAATTCTGAGGTTCGATATTTGGAACGTAAAACACCAAACCTCAGGAGGTATTGCTGGATGTCCAGGGGTAAGTACTGTAGATGCATTTCCTATTGCATAAAGGGGGGATTTCCAGCCAGCTGATAGCCAGCTGTTGGTTGACAGGAAGATGCCCGAAAGCGACAAATGAAGTTTTGCCAGTTGATGCATGTGATCCATGTCGTTTTTGTTTCAGATGTTCAGCATTTCAGGTTCCAACTTGATTTGTTTAGCACATTGATCTTCAACACGCTTTGATATAACAATCAGCACATACGAAAACAATGGCATCCTGAAAACAACTATATTTTGTGGCGGTTGTCAAGGGCATCATGAATCTTTCGTATGCTGAGTGTGTCGAAATGTCAAATCAAATGATTTGTCAAAGGCATTGGCGATGAATGACGTCACCTCTTTTAATGCAAAAGAGTTTCACTCGACCTTGCCATGGACTGCGAGCACAATGCTGGACACCGTGAAGTACATCAACTCCTACTGTCTTCGTCTTAGTTGAACTGTTGATGGACATTTTGCAAAAATCATCCAATATCCAGGTTGGTGAATTGTCAGATATAGTCAAAATCATAAGATATAATTTATATATAATTTGTCCAGACGTTTTTCATCGATTTGCCCAAGAAGCTGAACCCTAAATTGAATGACATCTTTGTTCGCTTGGCTGGGAGCTTTCTCCCAGCCAATTACAAAAGCAATGCAACTTGTTCAGCATTTCTAGAGTCATCATACATCAGGTGAGCAATGAAAAAAACACGGCACTGCTTGAGAGCAAATGTGTTGGTTTCACATTTTGTTGCCTTTTTCCATGGCGATGTTTGGGAAGTTGCCAGATAGGCACCGTTGGTAAAGGTGGCTCTCCATGGATCTCTATATATACCTGGAAAAGGCATACCAACACATTTCCACAGCAGACGGCTTGTTTTGGTTGGATTTTTTTGGTTGGAGGATGCGGTAATACCAGTTTGATTCACAAGGTTGGGGTACGAAAGTGTTGGGAAGTCTCATATACGACGTGTGCTGTTTTTTTTGTTTGCTTTGCTGTAACGAAATTCCACGAAAAAGGAGATGATAGGGTTTCTAAGGCATTCAATATTGAGAGTAAATCCTGCACCACCTGCAATTTGTAAATCTTGGAAATGGCAGAGTTCAACATACGTCTTCAACTTATGCAGGATTGAATTCCATGAGCAGTTGCATGAAGTTAGACAATTCAACTTATATATCTGGTCAAAAGGTAGCTGAGGAAGGGAAATCCTCTATTTCAGCAAAAACCTGGATTGGTGAAATAGTATAATTTGGCCTAGTATATGCCATATATATACCCCATTTGAAATGCCAGGACTTTGACCATCAAGCAGTATGGGCGGCCCTTCCATTTGCTTGATCCAAATCCACCGTTTTCTTCCAGGTAAAGACGTGGTCGCTGGAAGTCTTCGATGTGATGTGCATCCGCGTAAGGGTCGTATCTTACTGGCGGAGAAGACCTTCGCTTGTGGCACAAAGCTTCTAAACCTTGGAAAAATGCATGAGTTGGGGTGATTTTTCGATGTTTTTTTTGGTGCTTCGAAAAACGGCTGGTGTTTTCACTTTGAAGTTGGGCAAGCGATTGGTTGCCTTTGGGTGGATCTTGAAAACCTCGAAACAAGGTTGTTTGCCGAAAGACCCTTGCATTTGGTGGCCGAAGCACCCAAGGCTGGGAGGGAATATGTTCTTGAGAATAATTCTTGTTGTAGGGTACATCCCAGAAATCGAACGACTTGATACCAAAAATGGCCATATTTTTAAAGGGCTTTATATACCGACTTTCCAAACCATTCGGCGCCTCAACTTGGTCATTGCCAAAGTAACCNGCTCACCTATCTTTACTGCTTTATACCACACAAACTACCGGAAAAACCATCAAACTACTACAAGCTTCCCAAGTGATCAACCATCATTTTGGGTATCCAGCCGTTTGTTTCTTTTTGGGAGTGTAACAAAAATAATGTCTATTCTCCCAAAACCTGACCTCCCCAGACTCCAAGAGTTGCAATGTGTTTACTCCCCAAATCTAACAGTTCGCACCTGGCAGGAGGCCGAAACCCTCAAAGGAAACTCGTATTCCAACCCCTTCTTTTTGGGTGCTATGTTAGTTTCAGGGAGGGTACTGCAATTTTTTGAACAGCTCAGTTAGCTATTCCTCCACTTTGGGGGGGGTTGATCTGGGAGGAATGGAGTTCCCCCCTTTGCCAAAAAGATACCCCACATGTCCCGTTTGATCATCACTTAACGGAGCCGTGGATCTTGATTTCCCATGCTGTCCTGGGATTAAGGTGATTTTTTTGCGGATTGTACCAGGGTAAATCACCTTTTTTCAACAAAACCATTTGGGAGAATAGTTTTTTTTTGATTTGTTTCCACACATGGCCGAACACATCCAAGTGTCCAATCAAAATTCCTGAAAGGGGATGTACTTGGAGGATCATCCCAGCTGGTAAGTGGTGAATAGCCATGGTTAGTAAGTCCCTGAAGTAAGGTTGTTCCACTTCCAAATGCCCTAAATGGCTTATAAATGGGGGTGATCCTAACCACTTACAAGTCCTGGGATGATCCTCAAGTACTCACTTAGAGGGAATATTAACGTGGACATGTTTGTTGAACAAAAATGTATTTGGGATTCATACTGGATTGATTTGTCCATCTACAACACCAAGTTCTGTTTGGCTAAACATGCTGATTCATGTTGTTTTTTCTTGATTAAAAACGGTGAGACTGTCATACAAGGTGGGCCCCTAACAGTTGTAAATGGGGGCTGGGGTTATAACCCTACAAAAAAAGGGGCCCACCTTGTACAAGACAACATCAAGATGGTCCCGAGTCATACATCCCTAAGGTCAATCCTTAAAGATGAGATATCGGTATCATACAACTGTGGGGTTTGGACAACAGCCAGCCGCGTGGATCCGGGAAAAAATATACGTAAATCCGTTTCAAAACACATTTCTTGTTGCTCAGATATCATCCCCGTTGAACGGTTAGGATCACTTGCATTTTGCAAAATGTTCCTGGAGCAAGTGGTGGAAAATTGAAAAGCAATCTCACCAGCTACGACAATTTTTAAACTGTACAACCCTTGTCTACCCCCCGTACGACACAACACAAAACATCAAAACAACCCGGCTTGTTTCGGCAACAAAGCAAGACCGATTATGTTCAGATGCAAAAACTCACAACTTTGCCCAATAAGTTGTAAAAGGTCACCTAGTTACCCTTGCATGATGCCATGATCAAGGACAACTTATAGTTCACCTTCTATTTACAAGTGTTAGAAGGTCTTGTTTCTTTCGTAAGTTAGTTGTATTGATACATGTTAGGAAGCATGTTTTGATGAATTTGGGATTCGGAAGTATTCTTTTTTAAGCAAACCGATAGTGGAAATATACTTTTTTGTGAATCCTCCCTGGACTTCTGATCTGATCTGTGCGTGTCAGGATCCTGCCTATGTACGCTTGAAACGTCTCTGCAAAGTGTACCTGGGACAAGCCACCAAAAAACTAAAGCGGCACAACAAAGTTGCGCTGGGGTTTGCTACACTTTTTTTTTCAAGTCTTCTGAAAAAACATCTTCCAAGTAGAAATCACCCAAAAAGTCCGTCGAGGACATGTTTGTTGCTTCTCCAAATTAGGTGACCGCTCGAACATGTTGAAATAAACATAGGAGCAGTGACCGTTATTTGCTGCTTATAGGGGATGAAATACTACCCAGTTATATGGATTAGAATAGGCTAGGGACCAGAAGCATCCTCATTAAGCAACCAGGTTATGTTAATGGAATGTCATAATGGTTTTGATCGTTGCTCGCTTGTTAAACGCAGGACAAACATAAAGGATTTTAGTTATGCATATACTTATATATAGATACAAGATGGGCCCCTACTAGTTGTAAATGGAGTTAGTTCACTCCTATAAACGGGTAACTTTTGTTTCACCCATATAAATGGACTTAAAGCTTCAGTTATAACTGGTAGGTTCCAGGGAATGGTGATGTTGGTTTTCATGTTTGCTTCCCAAACCACATCATTCATCATCTATTGAGCAGCAACAGCCCTGGAAGCATATTCAACTTCCCTAACAACACTATACTTATAAGTCACCTTGTATTGCATGCCGGGTATTAAATTTCACCATATTTCTTTCAGATTTCTGAAAAAAACATGGCCACTGAGGAAACATTTTGCCCATGCGCCTTTGTGGTATTGGGCTGCTCTTAGTTCACTATCAGGTACCGAGTCTGTGTTTGTTGAGCATGGAGCCGCGCCCCAAAATCCTGGTTGTTTAGGGGTGAATGTGGGGGGGTTTACATGGCACATATTGTATTTATTATCGGAAGACAACTAAATACAAGGTGGGCCCCTACTAGTTATAAGCTGCGTTATAACTTCACTTATCATATCATTTATAGGCACTTATAACTGGTAGGGTCCCACCTTGCATGCCTTGATAGAAACACACAGTTGATAGATCTCAAGAAACTCTGCGTGGTGGCAACTCAAACATTTTGTTTCATTTTCACCATGAACCCTGGGGAAATGATCCAATTTGACGAGCATATTGTTCAAATGGGTGGCTCAACCACCAACTAGGATAGATCTCAAGAAGTCGACTTCGGGAAAGATGACTTGCCTGTGTCGATTCCATACAAGGTGGGTGGTTGAGCCCATCGTTGTAAATGCAGTGACATGGGGCCCCTATAAGTGGCCTTATACATACGTAACTGGGGTTATATCACCCCTCTAAGTGGAGTATGATAGTGTGATCATTCCTAAATTACTTCCTTGAGATGTCACGGGAAATACATACAATGTGCTTTCCTAAGTATTCCTACTTAGAGGATCCCAATTACTAAGTGGTTAGGATCACCCCCATGTATAAGCCATGAAGTTCGGCCATTTGGAAGGGGTCCCACAACCCGATCCTTAAACCACGTATCCAAGTGTTGGGATGATCCTCCACCAATATCCGCAACATCCGCGATCTCCACCCGTTGTTTTCCCTGTGTTTTTGTTGATTTTCGTCCAGGTGAAGATTGTGCAGGTTGTGATGCGACCTTGCCGAAGATCTCTGTAGAACAACAGCAGAGGCTTTTGATGTTCTTCCATCCAGAGCCGCAGATGCCTTCCGAGGCCATGGCGGAAATTCTTCGATTAAAAAAACAAAATCAGAGGTTGATACCCTCCATGAAACTAACATATCCCCTTTCAAGGTAGCTGGGAAGCTGGGAAGATGATTTTCCTCTTCCATAGGTAGGATATGTTAGTTCCCAGGAGGGTATGCAATAAATGACAATACAACTAGGTGGTGGTGGTTTCAAATGTTTTCTATTTTCAGCTCTACCTGGGGAAATGATCCTATTTGACGAGCATATTTATCAAATGGGTGGTTCAACCACCAACTAGCTAGGCATGTCTTTTTCATTCCAAAAAAATATCAACGAAACTTGCCAAATCGGTTCCGGTGTTTTTTATCTTCAGAAACGATGGGGAGATCACCATCCATTAAGGGGGTGCTTGAAACCTCAGCGGATGTTTCAGGGTTCAAATGCCTATCCTCACCATGCGTTTGGATGTCCAGCATATACCTTGGAACTACCCCCCACCCAATAATAGTACACCACCAGGACTTCATTTTTTGTAGGGAATCCCTATAAACCTTCATTTGTGACTGTTACTGGGCAGGGGGTAGACCGAAGGTATACTAGATGGTGGGTATACAATTTGTCAACAAAAATAAAGTGGACTAACATGAACTCCAAAAATGAATGCTTTGGAATCAGGAATGTCCATTCAATTCTGAAGATATTTTGGAATGTTCAGCCTGTTTGTTTTCGTTTTGGTTTTTCTGTTGGGAGACGTTATGCCGTTGTCGATTCTGGTGCCTGTCAGAGGATGTCCTGCACATCATCGAAGAGTTTTGGGGCCCTGACGCACCTAGAGCTCTTCCATTAAAACTCGAAAGTTTGCTGGCAGTGCATCTTGGTTGGTTTGGGTACATGGGGCTTTGTTAATGGACAAATAGACGGTTCCCCCCAAAAAGAAATATCCGAAACGCAAAGGACATGGAAATTTAGGATCCAATCATCCTCCAGAAGGTGAAAGAAGGCTCTCTTTTTTGGGTACACCCATGAAACTAGGTGGTTTCAACCCAATAGTATGGGTTTATATACCCATAATAAGGAAATTTCATATAAAAGGTGGGATTACCTTCCCAAATATAAGGAGTTTAGGCCATAGATGGTGTGTTTAAGATATGTTGTATTTTTACGCCCTATTTCGGAACATGATCCAATTTGACTATTTTATTTCAGGATGGGTTGAAACCACCAACTAGGAAAACTGACATTTTGAACCTAAGAATCACCCAATTGAAAAGGAAGATCATCTTCCTCCAAACCTCCACAGTTTTTGGGGGTTCAAGGTGTTAATTTTCCAGGGTGTAATATTTTTGTGCGGGTCCAAAATGTGGGTTTATGTTGTTTTTCAACAAATCCCTGGTTTTAGGTCGCTGGTGGGAAGCACTGTAAGTTTTGATTGTGCAGAAAAAGGCTTGTTTTTGGTTGGTGTTTAAAAGGAGAATCATCCAGGTTCTGCATGAATTCAGGATTTGCTAATTTGATGTCCAATTTGTTTCAGGGGAATGGCTCTGAACTATATTTTCCAGCTCCTAATCATGTTTTGTTTTGTTGATCTTTTTCTTTGTGATCCTGAACATGATACTGCAAAAGAAACGAAATTCATCTTCCAAACCTTTTGAATGATTGGGTTCGATGAAACCAGCAAATTGTTGTAGCAAACTAGCAAGTAAGATCAAGTAGGTTGGGTTGTACTTATATCAAACCCCGGGAAGTTGGTTGAAATTTGTCCCCTAAATGGAGTGACTAACTACTTCTTTGGACACCGAAAGTATTGAAAGATAAAGGTTTTGAGCCTTAAAACTACGGTGTCATAACCACTAAAAACGAAAACGTTGTCGGTTCCCATGACAATTGCTGTAGTCACAAACTATCATGTTCGCCCCCAAGTAGGTCAATGACCATTCTGAACATGACCATGGCTGCATGTCGCCACGATAGCGAACATAGCGAGGTGGCTGTTGAACTGCTTCGAACATAGCGAGGTGGTGGTATCGCTGTGACGTTTTCTTCTTCCATGCTTGATGAGGGGAATCCAAAGATATGAAGCAATATTTGAGGTTGAAATATGAGAAGAACAATTACACCATATCATACCTGAAACCTGAAACATCCATGTAGAAATGGTTGTTTTCATGTGGATGATGAACTAAATCTTCGCATGAAAAAGGCTTGGACATCAGGTTGTTGAGGGTTCCAGGTAAAATACATATATATGTCTATGTACATTATGTACTGTATATATATACTCAGAAAATCCTAAGTGGATCAAACTTCGCCCCTTTGGTAGGATCGAGTCCTGTATATTGATCGTCCTAAAGACCAGACTTCCAGGGTATATATATATTTATATATATATATACTCAGTACTACATATGCTTGTATGTAAATGCTACTACACAAGAATTATCCGAAAACATGCCAAATACTTTGAAGGTAGATTAGGATCTGTGCTTAATACAAAAAAAGTTGTGATGTTCATGCCTACAGAACTTGGACTTGTAGTGATTTACTTTCTGCCGTGGTCATCTATCACAAATTCAGAATCGTAGATTTTGTTTCTAGAAGCTGATCTGTTTGCTATGTATATACATTATATTTACATATATCAATACCACGAGAACTTCCAACCTTCTCTTTTAGGAGAGTTTTATATCATATGTGCCAGGGTCTAAACTCCCATTACTTTCCAATAGGGGATGGTCATCAACCCAATTATAGTAGGGGCTTATATACCCATATAAGAATTCCCTTTTAAAGGTGGGATGACCATCCCCAATATAAGGCCTTGGCACATATTATAATTGTTTGCCTTTTTGGGGGTCTATCGGTTTCTGGCTGGCCCGAAAAGTGGAAGGTGAAGCGAAAATCATAGGGAATGGGGATGAAACGTTCCCTCATTTCCTAATGGCTGGCCAGGGTTTTTGTTAAAGACTTAAAGATTAAAGTATATCATACTGTGTATGGAAGACATCCCAAACAACCACCTGAGATCGATAAAACCTGCTAAACAATGGGATAAACTACCAACCTCAAATGGTGCTCGCCGGATTTCCATCAAGAGTCTTATGGGATTGCCATACGAATTATAGAGCCTATCTCGGGCAAACACCTGGAGCCCCTTAAAGCAAAATCAAGAACGGTATGACTCCAAGTCAGTTTTTTGGACCCGGGTGATATCTAAATTTGTTGAATGAAAATCATTAAACAATGCACTGTAAATAGCTCATGGTCAAAGTAGATGGCTAAGCATCCTTGAAAGGTACAATAGTACAGGGCGAAAATATAAACCAATACATCGTAACTGTGCCATCTACGTTGACCCTGGTGTATCAGATTGTTTTTGGGAGCTAGCAGCCAGCATTCTGCAGCACATCTGAAAGGTTGTTTTATTTAGTGGGTGGAGTTTTGTTGGGGCCTTACATCCGTTTTTGGTACCTCCATTTGAGATACCTGATTTTTTTTTCTGATGAATGTAGGTGATACGGATACCTTCCATGGTTATAATTCAGGCTTGCCTCCCTCGCCTCACACTTGGCAGGAACCCGTGGGCTTCAGTACTTTTTTTTTGCCTGCCTTTATTTCACATGATTGCAGACCCAATTGTATGTGGCACTATGAGTCTTGGGCATTTTTTTTTGTTGGTAGTAATCTGGATGTGGAGTTTTGACTGGAATTATTTGTGTAAACATACAACCTGTACCAAGTCTTGGGTTTGGGAAGAATCTTTGGGAAGAACCACTGGTATATACGACATTTACTAGTTGTGTGTTAATTAATTGTGTTCATCTTCCAGATGTTTGTTTCAAACTGAATTCTGATCTCCATCTCTACAGATGTCTTGAAATTTGGCTAGCAAGAAGGTTTCCAAACGGATGATGTTTTCGTGGGTGGCGTTTTTTTGGCTAAGGCGAAAGGGTTGGAAGGGTTGGACAGTGCTTGTGTTGATCTCGTACTCCTGCTATACAACGTGCATTTCTTTATAAGGGAAGTTTTTGTTACCTTCTACCATGGTGAATCACCATTAAAATCCCGATTCGGGGAAATACCGGGTTCATGTGGTACTCATACAATATATGGTTCAAACCATCTTGAGAAAAACAATGACAATGTTTCAGGCCAGATATATTCCCATGTGGTTATCTTGAAAGGCTGGCGGCCCACAGATGGTGAGTATGTATAGGCAGTGTTTTCTGTCATTGGCATGTTCAAGTGTTTTTTTCACTCCATTCCTTTGGGAAATTATCCACTTTAAACTCAATGTTTTATGTGTTTTCCAAGTGGTTGGTTCAGCGACCACCTTGATGAAATAAAGGCATTGTTAATTGTTGGGAGTATACCTCTTCGGAGGGCTAACACCTCGATATTATACTTCGAAATATCTTATTATGGCTGGTCAACCTACCCCCCCCCCCTAACATACCCCTCCCCAGAAATAAGGCCTAAATAAGGGGTAGGTTGACCAGCTATGTCAAACTCACATGACTAAGGAAGGAGATTCATTCATTCTTCGAGCCAGGCCCGTGTTTTTTTTTTGGATTTGTGGTGGTACTGTTGATGGAAGAAATCCCAAACAACCACCTGGAATGATGGTATATTTACCATATCAACTGGTTAGCCGGATTTCAGCCTCAACAGTATGATGATAATCTCTCGAGGTGCGTCGTGAAGCACAGGAAGAAACTGGGGAACTTAAGGGTACCCCCCAATGTCACCTCCCCCAAGAAATAAGGCCTTTTTCGGGACTGTTGACCATTGACACATTTTTTGACACAGCATCATTGTTTTTGGTTAGTCCATCAAAGAAGGCTCGGTGGCTCCTGTGCGAAGGGTACCTTTTTTTGGCGTTCTCAACAATCCAGGATAGTTTACCTGAATTTTGTTTTGAAGTCTTTTCCCTTTCTTGCCTTCTCCTCGCCCTCTAAGATTTTCGGCCGAAATGGTACAGTAATCTAGATGCCACAAAAATTTTGGCCAACAATTGCAAAGCCACTTGCAGGGCTGACGTCATGGACATTCATTGCAATGCACAGTAGCAGGTATACTGTATACTCCCTGCAGTCTTCCAAATACCTTCCCAAGTGTTGTTTAGGGTAAGTATTTAGTTGTCCAAACAATACCTCCAAAATATCATTCAAAGTATGTGAAGTAGGAAGAACTTGGATGTCTAACAAAAAAACATGTTAATTAACGTGAATCATGCTGAATAATTTAGGCCCTGAACTCCCTATATAATACTTCTTATAGGATACTATATATCCCATACCCTCCACGGGACTGGTATAATTTACCTACGTGAAAATCATGGAAAATCAACCATTCATCAAATGATATTTGACTGGTATGGGTATGGTTGTATCCATTCCTTACCACCCACCTTCCACGGGTGAAATCTCTACGGTTTTGCAGGTGTGATATCTCTGAGGGCGAGGAAATCACGGTGTGTGGCTCCTCAGACTTCCAGGGCTTGGAAGGCGCAAAAAAAAACGGCTTCACATTACTTCTGGGCAATTTATAAGAACCTTTCCCGCCGGTTGGTCACCCCAAATGGTGGAGAAAGGATCAGGGAATCCTACCCAAAATGGCCGAAGCATTCAGGTTAAGGATCTATAATTGCCCAGATCCTGTTACCCTTATGCTCACTTGTTTCTTCTGCAAGTGGTTTTGGAGATGGTTTTGGGTGCCTAAACACCGAGCCTCACATTTGGAGCACTAGAGTTATATAAGTAGATACCATGGGAATCTAAAAGTGTTTTTCATTTTTAGGGGTTATAATATATAATTATAACCCATACTTTTAGGGCTTAAAACCTTCATGTTTCATTGGTTTTGGGATCCGAAGGTGGTTAGTAACGACCATTTATAAGTCATGAAAAGGAAGGGGGAACAACCCCAGGTCTTGAGGACTTACTAAACCATGAGCCGCTTAACCACTACCAAATGGGATGATCCTCCTCCAAGTACCCTCCCCGAAACTAACAGCTCGAGGGCCCCAAAATGAAAGGATGGTATCCCAACCACCATTTTTCACAGCGAAACTGGTAGTTTTCGGGTGTGTAAGGAATTTTCACAAAATGACTTTCCATGTTCAAAAAATTGAGCTGTTGTTTCTGCAGCAAAAAGTCACAACAAACTGTTTTTATTGTTAACTGTTGAGGGGACAATTTGATGATTTATTTTAAATAAAATTCCAGCAATTGTTCTCACCACAAAGTTATTCGGTGCATGAAGAAATCTCTGAGAGAAAAGTTGATGAGATAATATTTCTACAAGGTGGGCCCCTTACCAGTTATAAATGAGGTTATAACCTCATAAGTAGGTTTTTTTCACCCCAGCACCAGGTGATTCAAAGATTTCAAAGTGCCCTTTGTGGGATGGTCGAGTCGAGTAACCTTTTCAGAGGTTAATTGACCTCCCAACTAGGGAATCAAAAGGTCAGGACTTGAATCACTTGGTAAGGCATTTATTTCTACGGCCATTTATAGGGGCCCCCTGTCACTGAAACCACAGATCCCTGGATCCGGGGCCCACCTTGTAGGTGGTATCAAAATCGGAGGTTGGAGGTGAATCTTGAGGTGGGCAAGCCCCAAACATAAAGTGAAGTACACAAAAGTTTTTATATAACAACAAAACACCTTTTTTTTATGTTTTTGTTTAGCGTTTTTATTTCATCTTGAGTATTTATACATAATATGTCATGTAATCAATTTTTTTCATCAGCTGTTCATCAGCTGTGTCATTCAACCCAACATGAAACGGCCCAAGTGGAAACACTGAAAGCTCAGACAGGTCCTACTTGTCCGAAGAGTCCTTGTTGGAATCCATCGAAAGTCGCCGAGCGCAATTGGAGGCGGCTTTGTGGATTGGTGTTTTTTCGGGGGTGGTTTGGGGGAAGGTTGGGTTGCGGCAAATCCATCTCTTGCTCTTTTAAAGTGCCCTAAGAATTGGATTTTTGCTCTAAAGGTGGTGTTTAATTTTTGGAGGACATATATACACCCGTGCGAAAAACAGGTTCATTCCCCTGGGGTTGTGCTGATTTTCATTTCCATTTGGAGCTTTACCCTGGTGACTTTGGGAGAAACTAGAATCGAAAAACGAAAATGATTACATTCCACCGAGGACCTAGATGTATATTGTATTATATATTATTTCTATTTATTTTTGATATACATGGTGCCAGTATCATTCTTCATTTGATTTGACCATGTTGAACCCATGTTGATTTCAACATAACAAGATCATCTTTTGCGGCAAAAAAAATCGGCACTGAAGAAAAACAACTTCAACAGTGATCAAAGGCATCATCGAAAAAAAAAAACATGCATTCGTGTGCACTGTATATTAAATATATAATACTTGAGGAGCGTTTTTGTATGTTTCTATTAATATGTTTTCCAATGATTCAACCAAAAAATCCGTGCAAATCAAGATGCCACGTCACGTCGGCCGTTTTTGAAATGTGCGTTGGCTTGAGGCAACGAAGCATTTCTTATGCAACTGCAATACGTGCAGCTTGAGTTTGGATCCCGTTCGTGGATTTCGATGTTTAGGTCTGCCTGTTTTTTTGTTTTTTTGGGTCAATGGTACGTTACACCGTTTTTCGGAGTACACCCCCCTAAGTTTAACAGTTCGCCCCTGAAAATAGGCCCAAACCCAAAAGGAAAGTAGTCTTCCAAGCATCATTTGTCAGGGGCGAACTGTGAACTGTTAAACTTCAGGAGTGTAGCAAAAAAAAGGTTGGGAGGGAGGTGGGGTTGGGACATGTTTTAGTTTCTATCGATCAGATGAGTTGTCTACCAAAAACCCGAGTAGATTCTTGTATTTAAGGGATGAAATACTACCCATTTTATACCCATTTTTATAGGGATTAGAATCAGCCATTATAAGCATCCCTATGAACCAATCAGTGCTGTCATAAGGGTTTTGAGCGTTGTTCGGATGTTCTCTTACAATTTTTTATGTTGGAAATGAGGGTTCAGTATGGTTCAATGTTGTTTTTATTTGCTATTGGTATATGTATTGGTATGTTTATCAGTGAATAAATTGCTCAATTCTATCCCAAATTGCCTTCAATTTACGAACCTGTACCTGGATACAAACTTGAGTAGAAGAACTCGGAGAATAGTGACTTCAATTTTGGCTGTTTGTTAACCTCGTAGGGAGATTCGTGGTTGTTTCCAAGGATATTTGAGATATATATTTGAGCAATGAAAATAATCCCTGGTTATGTGGGGATTCAGACAAAGCATTTTGATAATCCATATTAAAAAACCATGATTCAATGGAAAGTAAGGCCTTTTTTTGCGTGGCTCATTTGTTCAACATCAGTAGACTCAACCGCCTTAAGTTGGTAGATTGATGTTATCCTTTGAGGAAAACCACATGGATTTTTATCATGTATACTCTCCCGAAACCCAAGCACCATGAATTTCAGGGGGCAAGCTGTGTCAGGGCATCCTAATTGTGAGCCATGCACGCAGTTTTACGATTGATGGTTCAGAAATCCGGCTAACCATTTGAGGTTGGTAAATATCCCATTGTTTGCAGGGTTTTATACATCCCATGTGGGGCAGGATTTCTTCCATCAACAGTATCACTAAATTTTCGACTCAACAACTGTTAAGGTTATGATGAACTCCCCAGCGAGAAAAACAGGTGAACCCATGAACATCGCGTTTTTCGGCTCATGGCATCGTTAGGAACTGTATTTTGGTCCCACTCAGGATGTCGAAAACTGGTTGGATACAGAAGAGTTACAGTAGTTGTTCTACTAACCTTTTTGACGTTTGAATGATATATATGATACAGGATACATATTTATACTGATAATGAAAAGTAAGACTCTATTTCCATGGTTCCATAGGATTAGGATATAGATAAAGAAATTATGATGGAATATTTATTAATATATGAATTTGATCTACGGAAGATACTTCTGAATCCCACTGAAGTTGGGAAACACCTGCATTATTGGCCAAACAATCAGGCAAAAACGGCGTGTTTCTATTAGCCAAGCAATGATGGGCATGACATGGGCATGTCAGGTTGTCAGAAAGGAGAGATCTTCTTCGAATTTGCAGATCAGATGAGGTGCCAAAAACACAAAGGGGTTGGGTTGGTTTCCAATTTGCGGAACAAAGAACCCCGGACAAAACAATGGTGGTCGGGTTGGAAAATCATATGAGAAACATCAACCATGGGTTCTTGAAGACCCGCCATTCAAAAGATACAAAAGTGACACTGAGACTTACACGTACCCCAATCTGCGCAGGAACGGTTGGTGCATGGCGTTGCTATGAAAAACAGCTAGGTCAGGTCTGTTTTAAGGATTCATTGGATCCTCACTTATGAGGACAAGTTATGCCTGCCAAGAATGAGGATCCTAACTTTCACTTAGGAAAAAACGTGTTGCGATGGGATGGTAGTAAGCATGAGATTTCAAAGAGTCAACGACCATTTCCTCTTGGGGTTCTTTTTGCCATAGATGGAAGCGAAACGCCGAAATGCCTTCCATTGGGGGCGATCAAAAAACGTCATGAAAATTTGATTTTCATCGGATTAACCCGTAGGGAGACCCCTTCCATCTACTTCATTGCTTCAGGATATTTTTGGAAAGCACACTTTGAAACCAAAAAATGATATGAAAGGTTTTTTTTTGAAGATGTTTTGGGATTCAAAGTGTCCAACAGTGGAAGATTCAGATACCTGGTATATTTGCCATAAGAGTCCTCACAAAACTGCGAACAACCGGTTCGAAATCACCCTCCTAACTGCAGGGTTCCTTCTGATCTCAGGGTTGCAGCAAACAAAAACGGATTGCAAGAAACACATCCTGCTGATTCGGTTGGGTGATACATCATTTGGGATGTTTTTCCTACGATACCGCTGAACCCCGGTTTTTGCCACTTTCTTGGATTGGTATGTTTTATTCCAATGGACCAAACCGCCAAGCTTTGGATCTAAGATGATTTTAACAAATCCCAGGGAACGAGGATTCATATCCCACCAAATGCAATAGGAACATCATGTTCAAAAAAACACCCTTCTCAGGGGATACTGTTGATGCTTCAGAAATTCCGGCTAACCAGTTGAAGTTGGTACAGTAGTTTATCAGATTTTTTTGACATCCCAGGTGGTTGGCCTCGGAAATTTCAGAACCATCAACAGTATGTCGTGAATTCCCAGCAGGGTATTGTGCACAAGCCAAGAATCATGCCATTCGCCTACCAACCTCAGGCCATGTGTAGCTGGTGCATGTCGCCTTTGTGGGTTTCTGGCTACATCCGCACAAGCCAATGAGCTTGTTACACAAGAAGCCAAAGTGGAAGAGTGACTTGGTTTGTGGCATTTTTTTTTGTTTGGATCCCAAATTGGTTGCACCAATTGTTGACAGAATCACATGGATT
Organism: Breviolum minutum Mf 1.05b.01; assembly: GCA_000507305.1. Classification (NCBI taxonomy): domain Eukaryota; class Dinophyceae; order Suessiales; family Symbiodiniaceae; genus Breviolum; species Breviolum minutum. The sequence goes on along the minus strand of DF242202.1, from coordinate 21,449 downwards.
TGTGTAATGGACTGTTTCTTTCAGTTTTTTTGATCGATGATGCACATGTACGTCATATTCCCTCCCTGAAACTAATAGAGCACCTGAAAATGGATGGTTGGAAGATGATTGTTTCCTTTTGGGATGGCCGAAGGTGCGAGCTGTTTCAGGGAGTGTATAGGGTCATTATGTTTTTCTTACCTTCCTGGTCCGAGCCGTTTTTCTGTTTTTTTCAGGCTGCAAATCGCAGGAAACGTAGGTGCAGGGTTGCAAAAACCCAAAACTGAGGTAGTTGAAGATGCACCAAATCGAGCTAACATGGCTTACATGTCTTAAAACAGTGCTTGCAATCTGAAAGGGCTTCAGATTCCTTCTGTATGATTTCTGTGATCTTGGAAATAGAATTGAGGTAAACATTAGGTGAACGGGATTAATCCTCTAAGGAACTTGACTATATCTAGTGATGTTTTGCGTAGATATATTTTGTCCATCATCTTTTTGTACTGATCTTTTGGTTGATGACTCATCACACCTCAGGTGCGTACAAGAATGGGATCGAAAAGAAGGTACTGCTGCTGCATATCTCACGCAGGATATGGGAGATGGATGCCCTTTTTGGTGTGTGGAGTGGAGATGGTGGAGGTGGCTTGGGTGATGTTGTTTTCCCAAATCCAATTTTTATAGGATCAATGCATTGCATCTTTACCTACATTTGGCTGACTTTGATGGTAAATATTGGCAAATATATCATACCTGGATCCTATGGGTAAATATAAGTGGACTGATCACATGCCATACTGTTGACGGAAGAAATCCTACACCACCTGACATGTATGACACCCTGGCAAGTTTTGGGATATTTACCATATCAACTGGTTAGCCGGATTTTGGAAAATCAACAGTAACATGCAATTTGGTTGACTTTTTAATGGTAGTCCTGTTGGTAAATTATACCCTTCGTCCCATGGATCTCGATTCTGTTTGTTGGACGCCAAGTCACAGGATCCATGCAAAACGTCCGCCTGGTGACATGGAGATGTTTAGGAAAAAAACTGAACTTGGACGAATGATACCCAACATATATAGTACCATATTTTTTTTGTTCGGGAACTACATTTTCCAAGGGGAGATCAGACTATTGGTTGGACATAGACCCTACAAGAACGGTGGAAATCATGGCGTTTTGTCCAACCAATGACTCACACGGATCTGGACGCAAAATGTTGGATCTCGCATATCGCTTACATGGCTACACAGGATCTGATTGTCCGCAGCCAGACATGTACAACTTCTGGGATAGCAGGGCATGCGACGGTCAGCTATCCATCAATGTGATGGAAGTTAGGGAGTTTGTCTACACCGTGTGTGAAAATGATGCAGGGCTAATGTCCAAGGTGGATGCAATCGAATACGCTCTGTTCGAAGATGTGATGGAGATACTCGAAAAAGGAGGTGTTGTAATGACCCTTGGCACGCAGGCTTTTAACTTCTTCAAGAGTGTGAGCGCACATAGTCCTGAAGACAACAGGTGGTACAAATCAGTGTGCAAGAAGATTGTGACAGCATCAATACCTGGAGCCATGAATGTTCCGTGGTGTGTATAGCAGCCATGGGTATTTGCTTTATGCATCCACATGAGCCAATGACTCCAGCAAAATGACGTGAATTTACCATGATTTGAAAACTCCTAAGAGGTCCTAGAGTGTGATCTTCACTTTTTGCTCTACTAGGGTGTCCAGCTGGAAGTGATCGCAACTAACTAGTCAGTTGGTTTATCTCACCTATGTACGGGACGTAGACAACCTACGTATATGAGGCTTACAAAACATTGACTAAGTACCTGCATGACATCCCAGTATCAAATTCAGATATTCATTCAGTTCACTTTCCTTGTAAAGCTGTGAAATCAAATGACATGCAACTCCAGGAAGGATGACTTGTGACTAAATCAATGGGCTTTTTCCATCGGCACGAATCTCCTAATTTCAGATTACCTGGGGCTGACAACAAACCGGAGATGTGGCGTCTTGGTGTCGGCCCTGTACACCGGATTCACATGATACAACCCCCTGAAACTAAGATGACTGGCTAGAAAGTCACCATTTTTATTGTTGGAGATAGATCTTCAAATAATGGTTGTTTTTTCCATTGTCATGTTACTTTTCGGGGGTGTAAGTGACTCCCCTAATCAAAACCGGTCTTATGAATCCTATGGGTTATAGATGATGTTTGGTTTGTTTCTTTATTTTGGCCTTAACCTTAGGGGGGTGCAGCAGAACCCGAAGTGGAAGATGCTGCGTCTTGCAGATTATTGTCTATGTCTTGTTGGCGAGTTTTGATCCGACCAAATTCTGGACAACTAGCAAAACTTGAATAATTTCAGATGTTGATATATATACGACTCGTCTCCTCTCAACAAAACATCATCGACTCTCGGATGACTTTCCTTCTCAATGGATGGTCAAGTAGTTTTCTCTTGCGATGGAATTTATTCTTCAACATGTTCACAGGGTTCATGTCAGGGATTGTAATTATCGTCTTAGAAACCTTATCATCTTAGATGCTTGTTATTATCTAAGTTTCAGTTTCACAGATCTTCACCTCATTGATCTGAAACGGGATGATTTCATTTCCCAGGAGGGATCCATGTATACATGCTACAGATACATACAAATGTACCATACCAAAAATCAAGCAAATGTAGGTACAGGATACCGTTCGTACCATGGATCCGTCATGGTTTTTTCAGCCCAAACAAGACTGCCAGGACGTAGCGCGTCGAATGGAGGACCATTTGGCGCAGCTGTTTTCCGATAAACATTGGCTTCGTGATCGCGTTGGCAGGTGCAAAATTGGTAGGGAGGAAAGACGTGGAAATCCTCGGGAGGGGTGGGGCCCATTCTGGTGATGGGGACATCCTAGGAACCACTTGCGATGATGAAAGTAGCTGTCAATTATAGGATGCTGTAGACTATGATTATTAGAATGATTAGTTGATGTAGGCGTTTATATACTACAATTAAACTGAGGTAGGTTTTTGCGCATATACTGTTAGATACCACCAATAGAAATTGGAGGATCCTACAGGGTTCAGGTTGACATTTCATTCTGATCCTTTGCAACAGCAATGGGATCATATGGATGCTAAGATACTGCAAAAGTGGGAGAGGAAACTGGAGGGAATTCCAGCTATGTTCCTTGATTGAGTATTTACCACAAGGTATATAATCCATTGAACTGTTAGACCTCTCATGAAATATGTCCCATAAGTTTTTAAATCAAAAAAACTATGACCAATCCTCGATAGGTATGTTGGGGGTGTGAATATGTTTGCCATGTTGCCTTTTTGGAGTGGCAAATTTTCCCCAGAATTCCTAGCTGCTTGGCACTGGAGTTGCTCCTAGAAATTTCTTGTTGATTTTTACCATTGTCCTTGGAAGCCAGGTATGGAAGCTTCAAGATATGGTAATTCTGAGTATTGCATGATTTTATCAGTTATAAATTTCATAGGTTGTAAATGTGTTTAAATGTGTACAGTGTAAATACTAACTTTTTCGAGAACAGGTTGTACCACCCGAGTCTTATTTCCACTGAAGTTGTGGCTTTGTTAGGCACTTGGTGGCCTATTATGAGGCGGCCCTAACCCGTTGGAAAAGGGTGGAACCGTGAGGATTTTTTAGGGTTTTCCAAACCCCAGGATCTGAAGAAAGTCCTTAAGAAACAACAGGTGATTAGCAAGTTCACAACCCTACTTTCGGTGGGCTCCAAGCTGATCGTTATAAATGGAGTTTGTTCACCCCTATAAATGACCAAAAATGAATGGGTAACTGGCTAGGGTTAGAACCCAACTTATGACTACTGTAGTAGGGACTGTTGTTGGGTCATGAAGGTGTTTTTTTGTTGTGTTTTGAACACTTGAAAGTTCTGAAAGTTCTTGAACACTTGAAACTTCTGAAATATTCATCCCCATTACATCCCTAAAATCAAGCATGGATACCCAAAAAGTGACGCCATATTTGAAGCTGAAAACTCATTTCCCAAACCCATCATTTTTGGTATATGTTCCTTGAATTTCGAGGGATAGATGATAATAACTTCATCAAAACTCCTTACAGACCATGCAACCTTCAAAGTGGGCCCGGCTACCAGCTATTAGTAGGTTCATAACTCGAAAATTAACATGTTGAACCTAAAAAATCACCCAAATGAAAAGGAACATCATTTTTCAAACATCCATTCTTGGGTTGAAGTTCAAAATGTTAATTATCCAGGGTGTTTTTGGGGCCTCATAGCCCCCAGTTACCCTTCCAAGCATTGGAGCTTGGGGTGCGAGAAAGGCTGCCGGAGATGCCAAAACGGCCTTGCGCTTCGCTGAACGCTGTGCTCACTTCACTTCGGAGGTCGGATTTTGGGATGCTTGAAAAACCTGGGTGGTGGTTTCACCACTGGAAGAGGAAAATCATGGACTCCAAACCATCATTTTTAGGTTCTATGTTTATCTAGGTGGTGGTTTCAAGTCATTATTTTTATTTATTTTCATCCCTACTTGGGGAAATGATCCAACTTGACTAATATTCTTCAACTGGATTGAAACCACCAACCAGAAACTTGTTGTGGGAACCCGGGTTTCCTTCCTTTTTAGAGGTTATGTCATATCTTTGGGGCTTAAAACCTACATGAATCCATGGGTTTTTTGGGGTCTCTCCAGGTGATTGATACTTGACCTGGTGCAAATGCTGCGAAGTAGCTGAAGTGTTTCAACATTGATATATGATACATGTACCAGCACCTTCAAAGGGGTGGCAAATGGTTGCTAAAGGGTGTCAATTCACCATTCTTTAGGGTTTAATTGGCACCCCGTTGAAGGTGCTGTTGTTGTATGTAAGATCATGTAAGTATATACTTACTTATATAGTGGATTATCCTACCCGACCGTACCTAAAATGGTTTTCTCAAACCAGTTGGTTCTTTTTTTGAAATCTCTTCCTCCAAAATTAATCCAGATATCAATCTGGGATCAGGAGACTTACCCTCCCCCAGTGTTTTCAGGTACTTTTGTCCACCTCCAGGTCTATCCGGGTTTCAGTGCCCTGCAAGCGTGGTCTCTTGAAACTCAGGCCTTTCCGTGCCGGTGCGGTGGAAGGAATTTTGCGAAATTGGCATTTTAACAAAGGGGTATAGAGTTGTGGAATGTTTTTTTGGTGATACATATATTGTGTATATATACACTCCCCGAAACTAAGATAGCACCTAAAATACTAGTTTCACTTTGGAATGGCCGATTTGTTGTTACTATGTTAGTTTCAGGGAGGGTATTCAATATGTATACCTGGAATCCAGTGACTTTTTTTGGATTGGAGGTTGTCAAAAACTCTAATAACAAAAAAGGTGTTTGCTTTGAATCGAATATACTAGTCGAAATAACACAAAGTCATCTAGGGGTTCCACTGTCATTACTGCATCTATGTACAATCTAGATATTAATTGATATTGTTGTACCGGGCCCTAAAAGTGCTGTATATCTCTAAACTTTAGTCACTCGACTTTTTTCCATGCATTACGTGCTTACAGGTTCACCAGTTCACCAAGTGTTGTGTATTGGTTCTCGGGTATCACGTGTCTATTGCAAATCTCAACGGAGCTGTGACAAAACGTCACCAGGAAGGTTGACTTTCTATTGCAAAGAGAAAAGACCAATCAAGAAACCTTGGAAGCTTATGTCAACAGATCCCAAGATCATTTCTGCCTTTGAGGGACATTTATGTAAGCATCAGCCCCATGAGCACGACAAGTGTGAGGGAGCTGAGACATCTTGCTTTGCATTTTATCCCCAGCAGATGACAATGTTGATTGCCAAGACTTGGTTTGGTGGATGGCAAGCCTGCTCACAAGAAAGATGGTGGCAAGTTGACTAGTGTACCAAGTGCGCCTTTATCGTCATCCTCTCAGCCTATGACTGATGCTAGCAAGCGTCGTTTGGTGGCTCAAGAGATTCCTGATAATGATTGGTCGGACGTGGTTGCAGAGAAAGCTATTGAAGATGATTGACAAAGAGGAATTTCATGCCTAGGCCCTGGTTGTTTAGGCTTTATACGGTGTTTTTTTCCTACCCAGTTATGTCGGGATTATTTCAGTCCCCCATTATTTTTGGATCCCATTCTTAAACAACCAGGATATATAATGGAAAGTAATGCCGGCCGTTTTTTTTTGCGAAACTTGGCTCAGCCATGAAATGGTGTTTTTTTTGTCCTGTTTGGAACTTGGATCCCAAGGGTCACAGCTGGAGACCTCCGTGGGTCAAAAAACTGACGTAAAGAAAATGGTCAAATAGATACACACTACCGTAGCACCTTCCAACGGGTGGTGTTTGAAAATTAAAGGGGTTGCTAAAATGGAAGCCCTTACCATCAATTTGGCACTCCTTGGAGGGTCCAGGGTCTTTTGGGTCTTTTTCTGTATACATAATCATGAAGAACTTGGTTATTCGGCATTTGTTATTCTTGGTTTTCCAACTCTTTGAATTGCCAGGTGATATGGAGAGGTGAAGTAGTCCCATCTCTCAAATCCTTGCATTCTTCTCCAAACTATTCCGTGAACAGATCGGCATAATCATGTCAAGCCTGGTTTGAAACATTCTTATTGTTTATCACTGTGTATGCTTATCCCTCCCTGGTCTTCCCAACAGAAAATCAGGAGGTTTTAAAAAATGCAAACACCGAAGCTCGGGGATGTTTGGAAGACCAGCAAGGGCAAAAACTCAACACTTTCCAGAGGATTCATAGTTTCATAGTATTTCATCTATCCATGTTCAGTTTTTTGGGGGTGGAGGGAGGATGGGTGTACCAAAACAAAATCAACCGGTGATTTAAGATGTTCCATCAACAACTTTTGAGTTCTGGTCACGGAAAAGGCCTCAACTTCACTATCCCCCTACAAGCGTGAGTACAGTATTTGTGACATCTTCCCCCTCTTAGTGGCATTTAAATCCCCCTACATGGCAGAATTTTTGCGAAGAGAAACAAGAACCCTTTACAATATCAGGTTTTGTTGTTTGAAACAATGGCATTGTTGTTGCTTCAAACCAGATACGTATCCATTACAATCCAGGGGACATAACAAATGAGCAGTGACCAAAACCCTGGCTATTTGCTGTATATAGGGGATGAAATCCAAGCTATAGGCATTATATTTGATAGCGATAAAATAAGGATCCGGTCATGAATGAACCAACCAAGATTCAATGTCAGCCAAAGGTTTTGTTGCGCTCAAATGACATAATTAAATTCCCACAAGATGGGCCCCTATTAGTCATAAATGGATTTAGTTCACCCATATAAGCGGCTCTCCGCATGGGTTTCACTGGGATTACACTCCTACTTATGCACCTTTATACCCCCCCCCCATTTTCAAACGATCGTGACGGGGCCCATCCTTGGCCTGGATCCGAAGTTTTCTCCCAATGCCAGGGCGATTTGCAGTTACGCCTGGGTGGTTTCGCGGTGGGTCCTGATAGCGTTGAAGGACCAGGTGTGGACCAAAAAATCCGGTGCCTTCAAGGAGTGACAAAGGTCAACCACAAAGAGATCCTCCACTACTTGGAGGATCATACCACTTAGATCCACTTTAGTAAAGAAGTGGTTAATAAGCATGGTCCCCTGGTTAATATATAAGTCCTCTTTCAGGATCGGGTTGTGGGACCCCTTCTAAATGGCCATTCATGGCTTATCAATGGGTGATCCTACCCCTCACTAACAACACTGGGAATCTAAGATTCCACCACCATTGCCGGGCCCCAGGAAATGGCGCCGGCCTTGTCTTTCAGGAGCATGGTGCAACAAAACAATTCCATAATTCCATCTGACAAAGTGGGCTAAACTATCAGTTATACGTAGGGGCCCATGACTCCACTTATAGAAGTTAAAAAACCCTACTTACCCATGTATGTTTTCCCATTTTTGAGGGTTTTTGACTCCATTTATAACGATCGGCTTGGGGCCCTTTTTGCCCAAAAATCTGGGCAATTTTCATCGCAACCGATGTCACCCGCCGGTTGGGAATTCCCCCCGGAAGTTAGGTTAGGATAAGAGGAACCCTCCGCAGGATAGCGCGAAACATTCAGGTTTAGGAATTATAGCAGTTTCCACGAACGGGACACAAAGAGACACAACCACTGACCACTCTGCATTCAAGTGATAAATGTCTTGAATGGTTACATTTGACCAGTGAACTAATCAACTTATTGTTGGTCATAGCCTTTATCCTCCCTTTGTTATAGGCATTGTTGTAAAGCCCAGTATGGGAGTCACTATAAAGTGGAATCATGGAATGTCATCAAGATTTTTTCCATGGCTCCCATAGCGTTCAATGCGAAGGACGGTGACTTTTTTGTTCAACCGCAATGAGGTATTTGTTCAACAGTAGCACAAAGCCGGCCAATGTTGGTTGTTTTCTGTTTTATTTAAATCGATGTGTTCCAGAACTTGTTTTGTGTGGTGATATTTCTTCATCACCATCATAACCATGATCAACAGCATAACTATCATCATCATCATCATCATCATCATCATCATCATCATCATCATCATCATCATAATTATCGTCATTGTCATCAAATAGTTTCCTATGTCAATATGGTGTGCGCATGTATCTATTTTGTTTGTACGTACATACACATGACATGACAATATTTATAAACATGTATTATATATACTTGAATGTAATGACATCCAGACATTCTGGTGTTTACTTTCCTCGTATTGCTTAACATACCAACCAACCATTGACCATTATAATCAGATCCTACTCACACAATTCTACCTTGAAGTCTTCAGGCTTCAGGGAGCATAGTACCATCTAATCCACTACAATCCACTATCCACTAACCTTTTGGATATATATATATATATATACATACATGCATGCATACATGCATACATACGTCCATGTATACATACATCCATATACATACCTACCTACTTACGTACGTACGTAAGTACGTACATACATACGTTTCCTTAGAACCCGGCCCTAGTTGATAGCCAAGAAACCCTGGTAACTCCGGAGTTTTCGGGGGCTTGTAGCCATTGGTCAGGTGATTTGAAGGTGGTGGAGGAGGTGTGTTCTATCTATGATTCCTCGACAAGGGCGTTAGAAGCGTTGTTCGGTCCGGAGCATGAATTTGTGGCTCTCTTGGCTGCAAAAAAACGAGGGAAAGGGGTGTTGTTTTTTTTGACAATGGTAAGTGGCAAGCAATAGATACAGGATTTTTTCCGTATTGTTGCTCTGAACTCTGGAATATCTACGATCTTGAGGTGGTGCAAACATCACCTATATTGCAAATACATATACTCGCGCAACGCTTGGGTTCTGCCCAAGAGGATACTTGTACACATGGACGATATGTATAGCATTGGGTTTTGGGTTTTGGCTTTTAGGGTTTAGTGTTCAAGGTTTTAGGATTTAGGGTTTTAGGGTTTAGATCTCCACGTCTCTGGGGGTGTTGCGCCAGGGTATGCGTGTGGTTCATCACGCCGATGATGATGATGATGATGATGATGATGATGATGATGATGAGTCAAAACGCGTGTTAATGGCAGACGTTGAGTTCCGGGCAAAACCCACAGAATGTGCCGTTTATTTATCGACATATTTATAACTATACATTATATCCATTTTTCATGTAGATTTATTGTTGTACATATTTAAATAAGTATCATGTTTAAACATCACCTCTTAAGGGTGTTTCACCATGTTTTTTGGTGATGTTAAAAAGATTCCTCGCAAAGCCTGATATTTTTAAGAGTACCTTCTAGCCCCAACACCGAATCGACCGACCCATTGCCAAAAATACGAGTTGGCCAAGTCTTTTTAAGGCTGCCTTCGTTGGTTTCGGAGTGTTTTTTTCCCCAAAAACAAATTCCCAGGTAGCCATACGAGAGAAGCGGAACATCTTGAGACACTTGGGAACCAAAAAAATCCCACCGACTTGTGCGCCTGCTGCGTTGAACCCCTTGGGTTGGGCAGCCGCCCCAAAGGACGGAGACTGATGTCTGGATTAGCCCAACAGAATGGACTTACGAAAGGCTAGATATGATGATAGTGTTGATGGAAGAAATCCGGGGAGAAAACCACTTGGGATGCATAAAACCCTGTAAATAATTGGAAAGACTACCATATCAACTGGTAAGATTTCTTTCATCAACAGTATGTCACCCAGGTAAGTGATGAATAATTACATGATGTCTACAGTCTTTGACCTCGCCTAGATGAGCTAGATGGCCGTGTTTTTTGGTGAAAAATGATCATTGGTTTAGGGTAGTCAATAGTTCTGTAGATATATTTTTTTATAATTTGTTTATATATTTTGTGCGGTTGATTGATTGATTGATTGATTTATGATTTATACAGTTCTGTATCCTATAAAGGGATACTGTACCCCGAACAACTGCAAGAAGGAGATTGAAACTACTCATATGGGATTCTTGAGGGAGAATGCTTGTCAATTGTCAAGAGTCCCTTGAAGGATTGTACGTATACATATATATATACATAAGTTTAGATTATGATATTTACCTTACATTTCTATTCGCCAAAAGTAGGCCTTGTGTGGTTGATTATGTTTTTTTTTGGAACATCATGGCTTCCAGATAAGCCGGAAATGTTCAACGCTTTATCACCCGTCCTCCCATGGGTATATCTCCAATAGCAGCTACCTTTGAACAATCCCGCCATTCTACACTGAACCATGATTATAAGAGAAAGAGTACTGTGCTTTTGCCCGCTCTTGGTGGGGATACACCGGATGCACCATGTATTTGCTTGATTTCTTGCAGCTGGGACTTAAGAGTAATTCTTTTCAACTTTTGTAGGGGCCTGCAGTAATCCGCTCTTGAATGGGAAAACACCTCCAGTGTGTTGAATCAGCAGGATTTTTTTGGGGGCAAAACCAACACCCTTATCACCGTGTGAACAAGAAAGGGAGTGAAAAAACACCTCCAGCAATAAAACTAGGTGCTAGTTTCAAATATGTACATTTTCACCCCTACTTGGGGAAATGATCCAATTTGACTAATATGTTTCAAATGGGTTGAAACCACCAACTAGGTAACTTTAAGCCTTTAAAAAGATGAGTTGATACTTGCCCCTCTTTGGAAGCTTTTGCACCGGCTTCCTCCATCTCAGATGCGAGACGATAAGTTAAAGAACACAAACGAGAAGTGTTGCAGGAAAAAAACATGGAAAAACCACCGCAATGTGTTTCTTTCTAAGGATGCTCCCAAATTTTTAATCAAATGAGTTTCTTTGAACAATCAAGACCCCGATCGCAGTTTTGCAAAACATTGGATGAGGTTACACCCTCCCGTGTGTTGCCTATATATGAGATTTCTCGAATCCCTTTTTTGTTTGCTGCAACCTTGAGAATCATCGCACAGCGCAATGGAGGAGTGAATGAACCTGTCTTTTTTCAGTGGTGTTTTTGTCGGGGTCAAAATGGTGTCTTTTTTGAGGGCAACATTGGAAAAAAAATGTTTTTGAGGGACACACCACTGGAACTTTTGATGTCGGGTGACTTTTGAAAAGCAGGTTGTTTGTGAGGGGCAAATTTTTTCCCTATGCTTGCCTGACGAGCAACTCACAACCTCCAGCTGCTTCGCTTTCGTTACACCAGCAATTGTCACCGCTGAGCTGTTTGGGATCAAATTGAACCCACCCAAGAAAAATAGGAGATCTCTGAAACGATAAAAAGATGAATTGTATAGCATTTTAATGTAGCAAGGCCAGATTTAGACACTATATAAAAGCATTTTTACCATCCAAAAAACTGCGGTTTTGTATTGGAATGAAGTATATCGTATACTTAAATATATTCTCACATAACAATATTATTATATCCTTGGTTCTGTTTGATCCTTTCTAGCATGCGGCCCAACACCATTTTTATTGACCACTTTGGGATTCTTTTTCGACCTTGTGCAACCATTAAAAAAACAAATTGAAGTAAATCTTTGGAGTGAAATTAATTGCAAGCATTCCAGAACCTTCCTCATCATCTTCATCCCTTAGGAGCCTTCGCTTTTTCCTTATCATATGAGTATCATCGATCATTTCATTCCAGGATGAAAATGACTGAAAGTTTACTGAAAGAAATCGATCTCAGCACTGCGGCGCCGCATGGCCATGTCGGGTGCCGACGATGACGATGCCCTTTCTCTCGCGGCATCTGGAGAGGTTGCAGAAGATGCATTGGAAGCTTAAGTGAAGAAGGTATCAAGTCTTACCCTGATACTAAATGCAGCATGGGAACCCACAAGTTTTTTCATTTGTCTGGGGTGTTATCATACATAATTTTTGGGCTGCAAAAACCTTCATGTCTCATGGGTTTTGGAGTCCAAAGGTATGGTGTATCTACTCTTCCTTCCATGTTGGGTTCCTTTCATTTATGGTAATTTTCTACTTCCATTGCTATAGCAGAAGGGTAACCTACTTTTTCTCCACCAGCTCCATTAAGTGCCTGAGTTAGGTATTACACAAGCAGTTGGCACCTGAACATAGACGTAAAATCATAGAAGGTCCGGCAAAACCACGCGCTTGACAGGTTTTCAGGCACCTTCCCACCAAAAAAATAACATTACCAGTTGATGTTCGGTGTTTTGTGTGTACTTAATATATGGGGATTCTCAGAAATCTCAACGGATATCTTTGGTGTGTTAGCCCTTTTTGGACTGAGTGGTACCGTTGTGTCCTGGTAGATCTCGTAGTGCGAAGCTATGATGAAGCGTTTTGAAGTTTTGCATTGGGTTGGATAATAATGCTATGATTTTTGTTTACCAAAACTTTTTGCAAGAGTCACTTTTGGTCCTGCAGAGTCGTAGGTTTGTAGAGTCTACAGAATCGTTGGACCTGGTAAAAAGAGGGTTGAGGGATTCTTGGTGTTTTTTTGATGCTTCAATCTCAATACCATGATTCTCAAGGAGCTATGTGTTTTCTTTTGAAAGTCCACCGCATATCATTCCTATATCTACATCCACTACCTACACTCCCGGAGGTAGGTTTTTTTGATTGTAAAAGAGTGGGTGTGTGTATCCTTGACCCCCCAAAACTTACTAGTCACGTTAAATTCATGAGGACAAAATTGGGTGATGAGATATTCTTTTCCGGGATTCACTAGTTCAAAGATTATTTTGAATCCCAGCCATCCTCATGAACCCATATATGTGAACATGTCATGTTTTTACTGCAACCCCCTTCTCCTTCTCCTGCCTTTCTTTCTCAACAGACTGGTGCTTGTTTGTTGGTCGTTGGTCGGCCAAAAAGTCCAGTCAATATGAAACCTTAAAATTGCAACAAGCAAGGCAGGTTGAATCCAGGAGGAAAAATAAATGGGCCCACTGAATCTAGTAACGAATGAATCGTTCTCTAGTCCCCACCACTGTTCACACCCATCTTCCCCATTCGAGGTAAAGCTCCGATGTACAGATCACCAACTGAGCCATCAAAGAACCCTCTTGCTTTTTCCATTATACTACTGGTTGTTCAATAGGTGTACGTACTTATAATGGTTTACGAAATAATCCCCACATAGCTGGGTAGGATTTCATCCCCTAAACAACAAGAAAAGCTCCTTGTTTAAAGGCTCCCTTGTCCACCAAGGACACTGTCATGCAGCAGATTCGACAGCTGATACAACAGCTCTTACAGCAATCAGAGACTCAAGCTGCAGGGTGAGCTCGGGTCTAGTTTTATGGGTGAAAACTTCAGCCCTTACGGATAGCCGGTACACCCCTGAAAACCAACACATGTCTCCTAAAAAAAAGAAGAGCCATTTCAAAGGGAAATGTTGTCTTCAAACCACTATTGTTCAGGGGACATGTCTAATTTTCGGGGAAGTAACTCGAAACTTCTTTTTCAGACTGTTGAACTATAATTTGCACCCGGAAGCTGATGGCCATCCCTTGAAGAAATGCTTGTTTCAATTGGATGATGATGAACCAAATCTTTACCATGAGAAAGTGGTTGTTTCACCATTTCCAACTATTAAAAACTGGTTTCCAGGTATATCTACCTACCCCAGGATGCTGGCTCGTGGCAAATGAAGGTTTGTTTTTTCGGGATCCCTCTGATAGCATTCTGGTTTTGACTGAAAGAGGGTGGGGGGGTGAATCCAAAATACAGTGGAAGAAATCCGGGATCAACTCACCAGTTGAGGTTGGTAGTTTATGCCTGTTACTTTTTAGGGTTTGGGATACATCCCAGATGGTTTTCTCTTTTCGGATTTCTGAACCACCAACAGTAATAAGCATGTTGTTTATTGGAATTGGACTTTTGGAGGTGCCAAAGGGATGAATCACAAGTTTCCAACTAATATTCCCTTGAAAAAAGTATACCCACACGGTTGAAAACGAACATATGGACCCCCCCCCCCCTAAAAAAAAAAACAGAACATCCGACAAGGTGGGCCCCCATCCAAAGGGGTTATAACTTCATTTATACCTAGTAGGGGCCCACCTCATACACTACTCAGAAAATGAAAGGAGCACAATATGTACATATCTATTTATAGGCACCGTTTTGTTGCAAAGGGTGTTTGCTTGCAGTTTCGCAGCCACGTACACTGTATGGTAACATCTATATTTACCCAAAATGAAACTAACGAAGGTAGATGCAGGTATACATACAACCTATAAGTAACCTGTGGTAACAAAAATTCTGAATTTAAGATGTACAAAGGTTTGTGTGAAATTAAACCATCCATTCTGGGCAAACTAGAACAACCAAACCACCTCATGAACGAAGGAAAAAACATGATGCATGTAAAGGAACTTGACTTCACAAAACTCTACTGAAATTTTGTCATTGGAGCACATACAAGAAAACCCTTGGCTGACGTTCCATTGAATCCTGATCGATTCATACCCAAAGGATCCATGTATGGTTTATGTACCTACATTTGGTTGATTTCTTATGGTAAACGTAGGGAAATATAGGATATATAGGATGATATAGGTAAGGATCTTGAGAATGGCTTATGAATCAATCCCTTTATATAGCCGCGGGTAGTACTTCATCCCCTACAGCAAGTTTCACCCAATTTCCCCACTGGTCTTTCGTGTTTCACGTCGTGTCTTACCAGATCCTATTAGTTCATCCCATCTCAAGCCTGACTAAGGAGGAGATACATGCTGCACCTCCCATATTTCAGGTTTCTGTCCAACAGGAGGACCAGGGGCACCGGGTGAATTGGAAGTGAGTCTCCCTCCAACAATTCACGACTTGAGGATGTGTTTTTGTAAATTGATGGTGATATCGTTGTTGGGGTAGGTTACCTTTATGGATGTTAATGGAACAAAAAGTCTGATAGATACGATATTGAATATGATCAGATAATCATGCTCTTCCATATGAAGTTCCGACTCAAATGTTGGAAATTGTTTTTGTTTTGGTTTGTATACTTTTGCTGGATGTGTTTGTCGTGATATCTCCTTTTTGTCATCATTGTCCTCAACACTGTCACCATCAAGGGTGCCAGTTTTTGTGGTTAAAGTAACTAAGTAGCCACCATTGATCCCCAGGCCTCATTAACCCACTGGCCATTATTTTCTGGGGTAGGTCCTAGGTATCGGTATTGACAAAGTATGGTATATATTTATATGTACATATTATATTTACATTTACATATATAAGATTTTTTTAAGTATACATATATTGTTTATATGTATATATATATATATGTACCTTTGCGAGAGCACTTGGTTTTTCTGAGTTGGGATCCGAAGAATAAAACATAACAAATGAAAATTGCTCAACAAACAATCAGCGGTTGATAAATAAAATTGTATACTTACTCTTCTTTAGTATATAGTTTATACCCTGGAAGTCAAAGACTATTAAGATAAGATAATAGTCCCCAATGTTGGATTATTGAAAAAAAGCACAGTCTTTGGTGAAAGCGTTCTTTTCAATGGTCTTTGGACTTCCAAGGTGTATGCAATTATATATATATATATATTTATATGTACATACATATACCTAGAGCCCAAATAACATCTTCAAGCAAAACAAGGAGCCCATGTGGGCTCTGGGTATATATATATATGCAGTATATAGGTGAAAACATGACCATCGACTGCTGTTCCCCACGGTTTCTTCCCATCCAAAAACAGGAGCAGATTGCCTCGGGGGAGGTAGAAGTTTCTCCTCTGAGTGTCTTGGCGCTACAAGGTGCCACCACCCCAAGGAGTGACATGGGTAGCCCCTATAAATTGGCCGAAAATACATGGGTTTCACTGTTTTTTTTTCACTCTACTTACAGGGGTGAACTATAACCTTATTTAACAAGAAAGCCAGGAGAGATTTCATGAATCGAATCTACAACAGGAATCGGATCAAGACAAAAACAGGAAAGAAACCGGATCCTATTACAAATACCAGGTTGACCTCACCTGCAGTGGTGGTTGGAAGTTCAAAGTCTTCACATTTGCCTGATGGTGCTGATTTCAAAGAAGCTAGGGGGAAAGCCTCCGATGGATGTGGGTGTCAGCACCACACGGAGATCCACAGATTGACTAATGAGCTCTACCAACTCCATGGAAAGCACAAGGATCTCATCAACGAGAACACAGGATTGAAGAACCAGAACAGTGAACTGAACAGCGAAATCAAAACACTGAGGATACAACTCAAAAACAAAGATGTTTCATCGAATCTCATGAATATCAACAGATCTAGATGGATTACGTGACATCCTCGAAAATCGACGCTGGGGAGAGACTGACAAGACAATTTGCAGTGATTGTACCCGGTTAAAGCATGAACATGTTGTCAATGGTTCATAGCTCAAGGGATTACATCACCAGGAAATCATGTTCATTTGGAGAATATGTTGGGAAATCACCAGGCCTAAGAACCAGCTTAGTGTTAGCTGCTAATTTGAAGGGCTGAATGCACCTGTATTTCGGGGGTTCGACAAAGTGGCGCTGTTTTTGAGGGCTCAGGATTCTTGAGGTGTTTTTTTTCTTTGATTAAAGAGATGTAATTTTGGGGACTTGGAAAATTGCAATGGGGAACGGGAGTGTAGGTAAAGTATTGATATCATTGCATATGTATAACAACACCCTCACCCAAATGGGTAGTTTAGCAAGGCCGTTCTTTGTGGGTCAGTACATGCATATATAATATATATATATATATGTATATTTATATACACACTTATATTGCCTTGTAACGGGGTTGCCACCCTTTACGAGAAAGATCCCTTGACTATTGTACAATCTTGATCAATCTTGACTCTCTACAAGAATTCTGAGAAATGTCTTCCTGCTTAGATGGTTGGACCCTATATCGCATTTTGAATGTCAGATTTTTGATGGACATCCCACCTTGTGTTTCTTGTGTTGGTGAAGGCTTCCTCGCCATCGCCATATTTGTTTTTTTGGGGGACGGAACGCAAGTCTACAAGGTGTCAAAACGTGTGTCTTTGGTGTTGTTTCCATGTATGTTTTGGTGTGTTGATTAGGGATGGGTCAGGAATCTCAGCTTCAATGTTAGTAAGTGGTTAGTAACCCCCATCTATAAGCCATTTAGGCCATTTGGAAAAGGAAACAACTCTACTTAGCGGACTTATTAACCAGGAATATTAACCACGTACAAGTCCTGGCATGATCCTCCTAGCACCCACCTACCCAGAACCCAGGCAGCGACATTCCCATCGATAACTTGCCTTCCTTACCACTGGCGAAAGAACAACGACCGCCTGCACCTGTGGTAGTGCATGCCGTACCACCGGAGGAGCCGGAAACGCCGGTTGCTTGGCATTTTTTTTTAATGGAAACTTAATGGGAACCTACACAAGCGCCTCATCCAAGAAATAGCCGGCCTTATGTTTAATGGTATGATTTAACCATTTAACCACCATCATCCTCATAATATCAGGTTTTATTAAGGCCGTGGGGTTGGCATTGGTGGGGGTTTCCCTTAAATGTCGGATGATTTGTTGGGTGGTTGGGTAGGTGACAGGTTGGGAACATCCCTTTTTTTGTGTCAAATTTTGTTGTGTCAGGTTTTGTTTTGAGAAGGGCCCGTCCCAAAAAACACGCTCGCCTGTGTGTGTGTGTGTGCTTTTGTTTGTGGTGATTTGTCTGAATTGGAAGTTCAATGGCTGTTAAAAAGACAACGCCTTTTTTGGTAGGTGGTGAACTATGATGACTAGTTTACCCAAGCCCAGAATCATAGGATCTCAAAAGCATCATAAGATGCCAAACAGCTTCCACCCCGAAACCCCGCCGGAAAGATAAAAGCATTTCCAAAAATTAATGTATGAAGAAGCATTTAATAAGGAAGTGGGGAACACTCGGGATATTTGTGTGATATTGTCTGTGATACTAGTTCCCCAACAGCAAGTAGACCTTAGCACTGGAAAGAGCTTTGTTTTTGGATCACTTGAGATCTTGGAACCAACCCAGTTGAAAGGATTCCTGTGCGGATCATTCACGTGATATTCGATGATTTTGTCATAATACTTCTGGAAGATACGCAAACTTCCCGTTTCCCCACCCAAAAAATAGAAGCTCCTCAAAACTGTTGGTGAGTCAGATTTGGTGTACCATACCGCCATACGGGGAGTGTTTTTTTTGTTCCCCGGTGTCGGTGTCAAGTTTGACAAGGTTAATGATCGGAACGATGGGCGCACGAGCAGTGAGAAAGGACGCGTGAACAGTGGACAGGTGGACCGGTGGACCGGCCGGTTTTTTCCGGGGTTGCAACACACAGCCAGGATGAGATGGATGAGACTTGTGACTTTTGTAGGATTTTTGGGGGGTTCAACTGGTTCAACTGTTGAGATGAACATGAGTGGTGTTTGGATGGGAGCTAGCCCGAACAACTTCTAAAGTTCTGAAGCATAACGGGGAGCGAGTTGGAGCCACCCCTTAGGGTTTCTCATCTTAGTTTTAGCGATACAGTGGATTTTCTTGCGTGGGAAATAATAATCCTTCATCAAAGTTAGCCTGGTTCTACATTTGTTAGGTGGAATAATCAGTAAATTTAGCAATCATTCGTGATCTTAACCGCGGACAGATCTTAAATGCGGTTGGTTTACTTTTCTTGTATATGCATTTGGAACTACCTTCCACCCAGTCACAGTCGCACATGAAGGTTTAGTTTGGGATTCCCTACTAAACATCTAATAATCCTGGTGATGTCTGTTACTGGGTGGGAAGGTAGATCCACTATATGCATGTATATACACATCTATTTCAGGGTTGAAGCAACCCACAGACCGCGTTCATCACTTATATCAACTTTGCTCACCAATCTTTTAGGGATCATTCAAGTGATATTCCAATTGTTTTGTCACCCTACCCCTGAAAAAACCATGGGAAATACAAAAAAACAGTGATATCCCAAAAAAGGAAGTACAAATATGTCAGTAAAAACTGTTGGTGAGTCAGGTTTGGGGTACATCCCCTGTACGACTAACATGTTGAACTTTGAAAAACTCACCCTGAATTGAAACGAAAAATCATCTGAACCATTCATTACAACTTGTTGTGTTCCAGCCATAAATAATGGAACTTGAAACATGACGCTGTTTAAAAAAAAGAAAGGAGCTTCCACTTTTCCAGCATGACTTCTCTTCAGGCCCGGGGTCTAATGACTTTTCGCACCTGCCGTGTGATGTTCTTTGCCAGATTGATAAGACGACGTCGCAGAAGTCCAACCCAAGCAGCGGAACGTTTCGAACCGATCGGAACGATGAGCGCTGCGAGAAGCGACGCTTCAGCACCGGCGGATTGCAGGTCGGGGGGAGAAACACGGGGGGGTTGCAACGCAGAGATGACACAGGATGAGACTCGTGTAGGATCTTTTTGGATGGTTCAACTGTT
This sequence comes from Breviolum minutum Mf 1.05b.01, assembly GCA_000507305.1. NCBI lineage: Eukaryota > Dinophyceae > Suessiales > Symbiodiniaceae > Breviolum > Breviolum minutum. Next base: position 1,590 of record DF242202.1, on the reverse strand, counting down.
GAGAATGATGTGAGGGTTGCTTTGAACCATACATGTTGTTTTGACAGTACTTAACAATTAGTTGTTGACAACCCAAGCAATCCATTTTTCTGTGTTTGGATAGCTATGATAGGGACATACATGGACCTACTATGAGATCAAAGAGAAGCCTCCTATGACATCTATGAGCTAATCTCGTACTACTGTTGGAAGAAATCCGGCTAACCACCAAACATGTATGAAACCCTATAAATAATGGGATATTTGCCATATCAACTGGTCCAGAATTTCTTCCATCAAGTTTGCCAAGTAGATCCACACCCGTTGAATCCCTCATGACTTGGTGTATGATCCAAGGCAGTTGCCGTGAAATTGAGATCTCCTCGAAAAAAAACTGGGGGATTTTGTGATTTTCATGGCAATTTTCTTGTTCAAAGTGAAGTAATTAGCTGCATGGTTAATATGGCAACTTGTGTGTACATAATATGTCTCTCGGCATAGGCTCAAGCACATTTGCTACTCGGTAAATTAGTTGATTTGATGAACATCAATTCAAACATGGACTCCAAGGGGTTTCCATGTTGCCACTTCCAGCTTCTTCAAAGTGACCTTTTGATTCCCCTAATTTCGGATGTCACCAACAAGCCCTTGAAAAGGTCGTTTCTTATGGGTCCAAACGAGGTCACGACTTGAAGAACCTGGTTACCCAAACACTCCATGTCTGGTATATTTCTCTACATTTGCCGTAAAAAAGCCACCAGATGTAGGTAGATATTCCCTACATGGAGCATCTGGGTCCTGGTTATTCTTTCCCCAAAGGTTGACTTTCGCGACCTTCGCAAGAAGCACCGCAGTCCCAGTGGTCGCAGCATGTGACTCGGCGGTTAGATGTGACCAATGATCGAAAGCGCCCCGGGTTGTTTAGGGTACATAGCAGATGAAATCCTACCCAGTTATATAGATTATTTCTATAAAATATTGCAATGATCCCTATTTAACCACCAAGATCCAACGAAAGCAGGAGTTGTTTGTTTTTTTTATGCGCGGCTCAACTTTTTCAAGTTAGTTACCTTCAGAGGTTTCTCAGAGTTGGTGATGATTCAAGCCGTGACCTTTTGCTTGATCCCCGAACGTTGGGTTGGTCACGTTGAAACAACCTTTGAGTTCACGTTTTCACCTTCCCAAAAAGGAGCAGAATTGCCAGGTGGTGAAGTTTTTTAAAATACTACCACCATACATACCTGCATCTTCCGTTCGTTTTGTTTGTTTTAATGGATGATGTTTGGGGTCCCGATGTTTATCCTTTATGGTTCAGATATCATCCATATTTAGGTGAATGGGGAAAGCGTCAAATGTTTGAGAAACCAATCGACCTGCCGTCACGAGCCAAGAAGATGGACAAGTTGAGACAAGAATCCCAGATACACATAAGGACAAACAGAGCCACACACACAGCAAATACTGGCGTTAAGAGACAAAGGAGTCAAGAGAAATAAGTCAAGACAGGAAAGAAAGAAGGAAAGGACAATAATTCAATGAGCATTTCGACTTTATATTCCTGCCGTCGTTTCTGCTCCCGGTGTTTGTTGTCCGGCCTGGTTGTTGAATACT
>DF242201.1:20662-60863 GCA_000507305.1 Breviolum minutum Mf 1.05b.01 | reverse complement strand
GAATTTTGAAGGATGGTTTTTTCTTGTTCAAAGTCTTTATGTAAAAGTGTTGATTTGTTCATTTTTTGGGATCCAACTGGCCGGGGGACCTTTTTAAGAAAATCACATGTACAGTAAAGTTGTACGTAGTTGTCGAGGCAACAATTCATTTCAACGCCATCACTTTGTTGGGAACTACACACCCAAAATTTTGCTTGACCCATAGCACTACCAACATGGAACCCAGGACTTCTTTTTTATGGTTTTACCACTGACTTTTCAAACGGTCAAACATTTTATCTGCTTGCACTCGCTCGCATGATGCCCCTAAGGAGCCTAGTGCTGAGATGCCAAAAGCAACTGTGGAAGCAGTCGTCGCTAGAATTGCATTCAATTGCTGCTGAGAAATATTCACTGTGGGAACCTAACATGGAACCCCATCGATTCTATTTTTATTTATGGGAAGAACACCGGAAGAGTTGGAAATCTAAATATTGAAGGATGGATTTTTTTGTTAAAAGTCTTTATGTAAAAGTGTTGATTTGTTAACTTTTGGGCTCCAACTGGCCGGGGATGTTTTTGGGCTCCAACTGGCCGGGGATGTTTTTTAGAAGATCACACGTAATGTTGTTGGTAATTGTTGAGGCAACAATTCTTTTCAACAAAATTTCAACCTCATCACAGCCAAAAAGCATGCTTGACCCATAGCCATCGCACTACCAACATGGAACCCAGGTTTTTGGATTTCATGAAAGAGTGTTGGTTTTTGGATTTCTAGCTGTTTCAGCACTTTGATTTTGACACACACAAACACGCACACACACACACACACACGCACCACTAACATGGAACCCGCCCTACCATATCCTCAAAACTTCTCCAAGTTTGTATTGATGTTATTGATGTTCAAATAGAGTTACTGTATATAAATTGTCTTTCATATACACACACACACCACTGGCATAAACCGCTAACATGGAACATACCCACAAAACTTCTCCAAGTCCATCAAGAAACTATATCTTCAGCTGATACCAAGCAGATCCACTGAGGAAGCGATGGTGCAACAACAGGGTGGAATTGCAGGAGCCACAGCTCCAGCTCAGGAATCTTGTCTTTGATGGAGGGCATCCCGGGTGAAACAAAGTGAGAATGAGTTAACACGGAATTTGCTGCATCGACTTCATTTCATCATCATCAATAACCATCTTGCAAAATGTGAAAGATTCATTTGTAGTTTCAAATTTACATTCTTACAACAGGAATCGTTCTAGTCAAAGTCTTCATGAAAAAAACGTTGATTTGTTGATATTTTGGCTCCAATTGGCCAAGGGATCTTTTAAAAGAAGATCATATGTAATGTTGTAGTTGTCGAGGCCCCTTCACATTCTGGGGAACTAGACAGCCAAAAACATGCTTGACCCATAGCCCATAGCACTACCAACATGGAACTCAGGAGATTCTAAGATGATTTTTTTTGGGTTTATTAGTGACTAAAGGAAAGAAATGCAACCATTCTATAAAGGTTTTTAGCTGTTCCAGTATTCTGACTTTCACACACACAGACACACACACAAACACTAACATGGAACCCCTGCTCAAAACATCTCCTTAAAAGCAACATATTTTGTAGGAACGCATATAAAATCAACAGGAACGATGAGGGACACACAAAAACGATCACCATTTGAAATTTCAGCCATGTGGCATACGTACTTGCCAGGGCTAGTGCTACAGGAGCGTTACAGATCTCCACCAAAGGTGCATTTGGGAGCGTATGTGGCAGCACCTGCACGACCGAAACCTTCGGCAGCAGATTCTGCGGCAGTGAAAAATTGCGGAGAGAAACCTTTGGCAGCAGCAGCAGTGAGACCTTCGAAGGCACCACAAAAACCATCAAAAACAACAAGGCCTGCAGTGTTTAGACGATTCCCATACCCAGTGAATGGTGAGATGATCAGAAAGACCAAGGAGGTTTTGGAAAAGCATGTGAATGATGAGATAAAGGAGCGCGAAGAGACCATCAGAAAGACCAAGGAGGTCTTGGAAAAGCATGTGAAGGATGAGATGAAGGAGCGCGAAGAGACCATCAGAAAGACCAAGCAGGTCTTGGAAAAGCATCTTCGTCAGCCACCAGTTCAGAGATCGGGGAAACGAGGGAGAAGCTCTCCACCACATCGTCAGGCACCAGTTCGTAGATCGGGGAAACGAGGGAGAAGCTCTCCACCACAGGAGCCATATCCACCTCCCAAAAAAGACACAAAGGGATGGAGCGGCAGAGCATCTTCGAGCTGTGCACAGCCAGAATACGATGATGAAGCAGAGCCAGGGTACATAGGGTACGATGAATACGATGAAGACGCAGAGCTTGCACAGCCAAGGTACGATGAATACGATGAAGACGCAGAGCTTGCACAGCCAAGGTACGATGAATACGATGAAGACGCAGAGCTTGCACAGCCAGAACACGATGATGAAGCAGAGCTTGCACAGGCAGGGTGGTACGATGAAGATGCAGAGCTTGCACAGCCAGAACACGATGATGAAGCAGAGCTTGCACAGCCAGGGTGGTACGATGAAGATGCAGAGCTTGCACAGCCAGAACACGATGATGAAGCAGAGCTTGCACAGCCAGGACCGTACGATGAATACGATGAAGACGCAGAGTCAGAGTTTGAGGTGCATGGCACTATGTTGCTCTCCATGAAGATTGATGTCGATAGGCTGAGATACAGCCAAAGGACGTGCAAAAAGAAGTTTCAGTGTGGAAGAACAATCGACAGGTTGGTGCAGGATCTCTTGCATGGGAGAGTGACCTTGTCAGAGCCATTTCTGCGACTGAGTGTTTTTGAGGATACAGATCGCAGGACCAATGAATCCATCCTGCGGTGTAAGGACAATCGTCGATTGTTAGCATTGAAGCGGTATGCCAAGAAGAGTGGAGGCCGGGTGTTGGCACACGCAACCCTTTTCACAAAGGAGATGATCAGGGAAATGAGAAACTACATAAGGAACACTGACGACACGGACGGACGTGATGTCTTTGTGACCAGGCAAGAAGAATGGTGGTGGTAGGTGGGGCAGTAGACGAGGCAAGAATAAAAGATATTATTAGGAATTGGTTACCTGGAAAACTAACATGGAATCTGAGACTACACCTCTGAAAGAGTAAAAACATCTTTCAAACCTTCATTTTTGAATTCCATGTTAAATTCCGGGCTCGTGCTGATTTTTGCTGGAATCGCGAAGCGATTGCTCGGTATTGGCTTCCATGATGGAAAAAAACGATCTCTTTTGAACCAAGGTGGGCTCCTGAAGTTTAACATGGAACCTGAAAATCAACCCCTAGAAAAAGAAATCCTTTTGGAAACCATCATTTTCAGGTTCTATGTTAAACTTCCGGAGGGCAAATGAGAATGCATTGGTTGTTGGACCATGTACTGTATCATAGGTTCCTTCTGGTTTCCTTTAGGATGAGCAAATGGAAAAAATATTGAAAGTCAATAAGGGGGAAAAAAACACTGGGAGGAAATTCACATGGCACCTGGGTACTTCTGGACGATTCCCCAAAATTCCATAATAATTCCGTTCATGTATACCAATCCCCACCAGGTTCCATGTAAGGTCAAACAATGTATTATTTCTAAGTTGCTGGAATATCAAATAAAGTTACTGTGCTTTGTCAAGGTAACGTTTGGAAAGCCGATGACATTGATGTTCAAATAGAGTTACTGTATATAATTTGTCTTTCATATACGCACACACCACTGGCATAAACCGCTAACATGGAACATACCCACTCCAAGTCCATCAAGAAACTATATCTTCAGCTGATACCAAGCAGATCCACTGAGGAAACGATAGTGCAACAACAGGATGGGGGAGCCACAGACGCTTCAGGTCAAGTAGCTTGTCTTCAGTAAAGAGCATTGTGGGTGGGAAGATTAGATATGGAAATCCGAATTTCCAAGGATGTTGGGAGACATAGCAGGAAACCAACATGGAACCCAAACAGTTGTTTGTATAGATTTCTTTTTTTTCCGCATCAATGGGAAGAACGCTGGAAGATTTGGAAATCTGAATTTTGAAGGATGGTTTTTTCTTGTTTAAAGTCTTCATGTAAAAGTGTTGATTTGTCAACTTTTTGGGCTCAAACTGGCCGGGGGATCTTTTTAAGAAGTGGATCACATGTGATGTTGTAGTTGTCGAGGCCCCAATTCAAGAGAATTTCAACGCCATCACTTTCTGGGGAACTACACACCCAAAAACATGCTTGATCCATATCACTACCAACATGGCACCCAGGAAAACCCCAATAGACCTTTCTTGCCTTAAAAAGAATGATTTTCAATGTCGAATACAGTTTGCAACCTGCTCGCATTCGCTCGTATGATGTTCCTAAGGAGCCTGCTTCTCAGAAGCCGGATGGAATCGTCGAGGCAGCTGTCGCTAGTCTTGCATGTTGGGAGACATAGTAGGCAACTAACATGGAACCCAAACAATTGTTTGTATAGATTTCGTTTTTTTTCCACATTAATGGGAAGAACGCTGGAAGATTTGGAAATCTAAATTTTGAAGGATGGTTTTTCTTGTTTAAAGTCTTTATGTAAAAGTGTTGATTTGTTCATTTTTTGGGATACAACTGGCCGGGGGACCTTTTTAAGAAGATCACATGTACAGTAAAGTTGTACGTAGTTGTCGAGGCAACAATTCATTTCAACGCCATCACTTTCTTGGGAACTACACACCCAAAATTTTGCTTGACCCATAGCACTACCAACATGGAACCCAGTACTTCTTTTTTTATGGGTTTACCACTGACTACTGTATACAAACGGTCAAACATTTTATCTGCTTGCACTCGCTCGCATGATGTCCCTAAGGAGCCTAGTGCTGAGACGCCAAAAGCAACTGTGGAGGCAGTCGTCGCTAGTTTTGCATTCAATTGCTTTTTGGAAAGATTTTACTGTGTGAACCTAACATGGAACCTCACCGTTGTACTTAATGTTGTAGTTGTCAAGGCCAAAAGTCTTTTCAACAAAATTTGAAAAACATGCCTGACCCATAGCACTACCAACATGGCACCCAGGAGCACTGTACTTCATGAGTCCTTCCTTTCCGTAAAAAAGAACACTGTAATTTTCAATGTCGAATACAGTTTGCAACCTGCTCCCATTCGCTCGTATGATGTTCCTAAGGAGCCTGCTTCTCAGAAGCCGAATGAAATCGTCGAGGCAGCTGTGGCTAGTCTTGCATTTCATTGCTGTTTAGAGATATTCAGGGTAGTGAACTAACATAGAACCCAAGCTTTTTCCACATGAGTGGGAAGAATGTCAGAAGACTTGGAAATCTAAATTTTGAAGGATGAAATGTTGATTTGTTAACTTTTCAGAACTTTTTAGGTCCAACTGGCCGGGGGCTTTTTTGTCAAGTGGATCACATCAACAGCTTACACTGTTTATTCTGTAGCTTATCCTTTAGATCCTAAGAGCCACGCAAGCATTGGTGACCTTCATAATTTTAAACATGGAAATGACTGTTTTGATCAAGCACATGCAAATTGCTCGCACTCGCTCGCGTGATGCCCCAATAAGGAGACTGCCAAAAAAACGCCGGAGGAGACAGTGGAGGCAGCCGCTGCTTGTCGGTTCAATAGATGAACACCTAACATGGCACCCAAAAGATAGCCTTTTCTCATTCTTTCAACCTGTACTGTATCAACTTTTATCCACTTTTTATCTTGGTACAAGAAACAAGACGGCTAGATTTGAATGATACATTGCCGATCCAAATCAAGCACTAACATGGAATCCACAATTGACTAAATCACTCAATGATGATCACCTGCTAGCACCCTTTTGTCCCAGGAACCCACTGGTAAGAAGAAAAAGAAAGCTGCAAAAGCAACTGTCGCTAGTCTTGCATTCACGTGTTTTTTTTGAAAAGATTGGGTGTTTGCACTTGACATGGAACCCAAATGATGGACATGATGATATTGATTCATCCCTTCTTTTTTCCCACATGGGTTGGAAGTTTTGGAATGTGGATTTTGGATGGTGATTTTTTCTTGTTCAAAGTCTTTATGTGAAAATGATGATTTGTTCACTTTTTTTGCCCAAACTGACCGGGTACCGTTTCTAGAAGTGGATCACATCAGCGTTACACTTGTGATTCTGTAGTTGTCTAGTTCACCAAATCTTCAGAACAAGATAACGACCAACACATTATCGGGAACTATATAGATGGACCAATATTTTTTGTGAACAATACCACAACCAACATAGAACCCAACACGCTTTTTCTAACTAGAAAACAAAATTGATGTCAATCATGCAACAGGCTCACACTCGCTCGCATGATGTTCCTAAGGAGCCTGCCGCCAAAACGAAGCCGGAGAAGACCGACAAGGCAGCCGTGGCTGGTCTTGCATTCAGCCGAGGTTCAAAAGGTAGAACCTAACATGGAACCCCAAAGATTGCATTTGTTCAACCCTTTCTTCCCGGACACGGGTCGGAAGATTTCAAAATCCGATTTTTGAACCCTGAATTGTTCTTGTTCGAAGTCTTTTTGTAAAAACGTCGATTTCTTAACTTTTTTGGCCCAAACTGACCGAGGGACCTTTTTCAGAGAATGGATCACATATGATCACATCAATTTTTACTTGTGATTCTCTAATCCTCTAGGACCCCCAGTCTTGTAAAGCTAGCTAAAGACTAAGACAGCACAATAATCTCGTGGGACTAGATAGGGAAAGAGACATTTGTGACCCATTGCAGTACAAACATGGAACCCAACACAGTCTTTCTGACTTAGAAATACTTAAAAGTCATTGTCATTGACTCTTTCATTCTTTCGTTTTTCAGTGCAAAATCAAGACGGCTAGATTTGAATGATACATTGTCGATCCAAATCAAGCACTAACATGGAATCCACAATTGACTAAATCACTCAATGATGATCACCTGCTAGCACCCTTTTGTCCCAGGAACCCACTGGCAAGAAGACAAAGAAAGCTGCAAAAGAAACTGTCGCTAGTCTTGCATTCACGTGTTTTTTTGAAAAGATTGGGTGTTTGCACTTGACATGGAACCCAAATGATTGAAATGATGATATTGATTCATCCCTTCTTTTTTCCCACATGGGTTGGAAGTTTTGGAATGTGGATTTTGGATGGTGATTTTTGCAACCCATTGCACTACCAACGTGGAACCCAACCCAACCCAACATTTCCCTTTAGAAACTTTAGAGTTGTTGTTCTCGAGTTCCTGTTTGGGTTGACCTTTAGAGTGATTGCCAGAGAGGCATTTCTGACCCCAAATCTAAATCGAGACATTACCAGCCAACATGGAACACAGGATGGTGGTGTCACTGGTCTTGCGTTCCAACGGTGTTTTGAAAATATAGGCTTAGGCACTTTACATGGAACCCGAAGAAGAGTGGCATGTTTGAAAAATGGGCGGGATGATATGAAAAAAACCCGTCCCGTCGAGGCCCTACCTTTTTTCAATAATCCAAACATGATTCAAGTTTGAAATCCAATTGTGCCGAAAAAACTGGTGCGCAGGACCAGTCGCAGGACCCAAAAGCTGATTTGGATGGCGTTGCCAAATTTGTAGCTTGGCTATTGAAATCTATGAATAATATGGATACTGTATGCATGCTTACTTGGAACTTGTGAATTCAACAACAGAATCACACACCGTTTTTATAACACAAAAAGTGAAAGGACACGTGTCTCGTCGGTATTTACCATGACTTGACATGATTGGTTCGTCCAGGATCCAAACAGTCAAGAGTACCTGCAGTTTGTGGCCTCTGTGCCAGAGAGCGTCTGGTTGGAGTTCACCGGGAAGCATGATGTCTTCATGGCTGGCACAGGTGATTCTCTCCAGTTCCATCTTAACTTGCGAGAGCATACTTTTCCTATGATCATTCGTGCGAAAGAAACTTGCCGTATTTTTGCATTGAAGGAAATTTTTCGCCAACACTACCCAAGTACCACTGCCAAACAAAAACTTTTGCTTCCCTTACAAAGAACTTAGATAGCACTTGACCAGATAGAAAACGTATTTTTTGCCAAGCTACACCACCGAAGATTAACATAGAACCTGAAACTGATGGTTTGGAAGATGAGTTCCCTTTTCCACGGGTGTATTCTCAGGTTCCATGTTAATCTTCGGGGGTTACTAGGTGTATATAGTGTCTGACTTGAAGTGCCTCCCAAGTGTTTGAAAAGCTCTCAGGATTTTGGCTATGATCCCACGGAAACGCTCAGAGCTGTCTGCTCTGTGGCAGGGGCGAGGGATGCTGCAACAATAGACCTTGAATGTCAGACTTTGGCCGAGCTGAAGATTACTGCATCTGTTCGAGGGGTGAAGTTTCTCCAATCCATTCGGAAAGCACAATTGTTCAAACATTTGCTCTCTCACCAATGCACCAACCTGAGTTGTTTTTTACCTCTGTACTTTTTTTTGACGCCTAACATGGAACCTTTAATTACCTTTGTAAATTCAGTTTCTTGCCCAACATGGAACCTCTCCACTAAAATGATTTTGAGCTGAACAATGCTCAGGCGAAATTGAATTGGAGAAGGCACTTGCAAAGTTCAAAAACTTAAACCTGGGCGGCCTGGGGAAAGATAAACCAGAGATGGGTGCAATCTGTGAGGGGAAAGATGAACTAGAGGTGGGTGCTATCTCAGCTAGTAAAGAAAGCATTGCAAAAGCAAGCATTGAGCAGCCCAAGCAGTCTACAGTTTCAGAAGGACATGAGAAGACCACCGCTTCTGCAAGTTCATCCTCGTCTTTAGCAGCACAAGCTGGCCCTAGCGAGCAAGCTAACAAGGAACCTACTGAAGCAAAGAGTTTGCTGAAAATGTTTGGCCCCGCCAAAACGGATGATGTCATGGTGAAATATGACAGGACAACAAAAACTTCTTTCCTAGAAGCTGACTTGATCTTCCCAGGGATTGCTTTGAAGAAGGTCAAGCAGGCGATGACATCGGAGAATGCAACACCGCAGAATTACATAGCAGCACTGGGCCTAACGGAGGTAGAGATGCATAGAGCCAAGAGAGATTCAGTTTTCAAGATGGTGCTAGCTGACATCATGCAATTCAGGGACTCATTCTGGCAACACGTATCAAACCACCTCCATGGTCAGAAGATAGCTGCCTTCTTAATGGCGGCCAACAATCCTTTGTCAACTGAAGATGTTTCTTGGCTCACCTAAACAAAGATTACTCTACACTGGCAGCCCCAAAAGATTAACATGGCACCTGAGCATACACCCCTGAAAGAGGAAAAGGATCTTCCAAACCATCATTTTCAGGTTCCATGTTTATCTTCGGGGGTTAAAGATATTTATCTCATCTCCCAGGAGTCCAAGGGTTAAGCACTTTCAGGTGTATGGCAAGGGTGTCTGGGAAATTTTTGGATGTTTGCCTCTTGTTTGGACTAACAAAGCACCCAGCTATGGTATCTTAGCTCCAACTCCAACCCTCTTCAGCCGACGTGCAAGGTTTTGGAAGAAATGCCACTGACGATGCGCCCCAAGAGAATCTTCTTTGGCTTCATCCCGGAGGATTTGGATCTTGGAACCAACGAAAGGGATTTCTCCAATGTTAAGTGGGGCTGCATCGATTGTGAAACTGGTGGGCAATCCAAGGAAGGTTGCGCTGTAGAGGTGTTTTCTTCAGGAAGACTCGGGATGCTCAAGGGTGGCCTGTTATTCTTACATGATATGCGCCCCAAACTGACACCAGAAAGTGTGGCTGACATAGCACATGACATCGTGGCCTCTGATGTTTCCAGTAAAAGGACATGGGGTTCAAAAGTTTTGAAATTGACAGCCATTGGAATCCACACTTTGTTTGAATTTTGTGAACTTATTTTCTAAGGAAGATTAACATGGAACTTGAGAACACACCCTTGGAAAAAGAAAATAATATTCCCAACATCAAGTTTTACCTTCCATGTTTGTTTGCTTTATAGTGGCGGTCCTAACATGGCACCCTACAGGAAAGAAGCTGCCGACATCGAGACCCGGCAACTGGATAAGAAACACCGCATCCAAGAGACCCTTTCCCAATTGGACGCATGGATTACCACCCTTGATGAGAAAGTTACTGATTTACAAGTTGAGCTGGACAAATGGAAAGCCCTTTTGAACTTGTTGATTGGTCCCGACCGAAAAGAGAAACGACCTGACATTAATTGGGACGCCCATTTCATCGAATTGATGGGGAATGAAATCGAACCAATACCTGCACCTTTGGTTGGTGATGGCTTGACATTCCAAGATGTCGTCCTCAAGGTTTCTGTGCACATCAATACGTTGGAAACACATGCCCAGAAGTACAAAAGTTCATGTGACAAGAAAAAGGAGATGTTGGACAAACAACTCAAATTTCTTGACAAGAAGGAATGGAATCTCAAGAGAAAGGCCGAAGCTTTATTGGAGAATCCTGCCGCATTGGATGAGAAACTTATAGAGACAAGGAGTCTCGGCAGATAACATCAGATAACTTGGGCTTTCAGGCAAGAACGATCATCTACAGATACTTCCTAGGTGCCATGTTAGTACTTTCTCAATACGGAACTGTCTGTCTCTTCAAGGGGATCAAAGCAATTCAGATTTGTTTTCTTTCCTCCTTGCTGTCATTTTCTTGGCTCCCTTACATGGAACCCTTCTTGAGACCTTATTGATACCCAGGAAACGCCGAAGGCAGCAGTGGCATGCAAAGCAGAGCCTCTGTCCATCGAAGAGAACAAAGAGGGGGAAAGTCATCAAGAAGCATTCTCGGACCAAGGACAATGGTGTTTTTGACAAGGAATTGGGGAAACAAAGATCATTGATTACGTTGAAACAAAAACTGGAAGTCTTGGATCGAGTTGATGAGATTGCCAAACAAAAACGGGAAGCAAAACTGGTGCTTCTAGAACCAACTCCCCGGAATTTGACATCGGATGATCGTCAGAAGGTAGTGGAAAAGAAAAAGGCTGCCAAAGAAGTGCTTAAGATCAACATTCAGAAGGTAGTTTCCCAAGAGTTCCCCCAACTCACTCGGAAAAGCCAAGTTTGCAAGTGGCGTAAATCATGTGAGAAGGAACAGTGGCGTCAAATGCCTGAGGCGGTACTCAGTAGAGTAAATGCCACGTCCAATGCATGGAGGAAAAAGGTGGGAGCACCAAGCAAGGGTGGTCACAATCTCAAGAAAGTTCCAGCATTCATCCAGCAAGAGCTGGATCTGCTGATGATGGAGGCTTGTGGTGGCCTTTCAGACATCACGGAAAGAAAGGAGATAGTCTCCATGGAAGATCTAGCGTCTCAGCCAAGATGGTTTTTTGAAATCACCCAAATTCCATGTTAATGATACGCTGTTGATTATATCTTAGAATATCTCAACGACCTTTTTTAGAAAAAACACAGACCATTTTTACATGGCACCCAACATCTAGATTTTTTCCAACTACTACTGTATACGGTTTTTGAAATTCGAGACTGTTGGAGACTTGAAACCCAAAATAAGTGAAAAGGATTCCATGTTAGTTTGTGATGGATTAGGAATCCATCCCTTACACTACGCTTAGGCCCTGACACTGAGTTCTTTGGTCTCCGACTGGAATGCAACATTGGAGAGAAGGAATGAGCTGATCAAAGGTTTCAACGAAGAACTTCGAAAAAGGTATGACAACAAAGAGATTCAGGCTCAGACCCTCCTCAATTCCTACATGCCCATGGAACAGCCGATCACCTGCCCTGGCCAATCCTGGCTCCGCATGTGGAAATCATGCTGGGGCTGGTCAACTCTCTCCCGTTCGGGAGACGAACAAGCCTGGCTCCCGTACAGTAGTGCGGACATGGTCGCCGCTCGGCGATCCATTCGGGGGCTCTTCCAATCCAAAGGGGTTCATGGCTACTTACTCCTTAACTACGACCAGTTGTGGAGGTGCTGTTTTTCTGCAGGGAAGACACCAATGTCATACAAACACCGTGCCGGCAGAGGGATCAGAGTCGCCAAACAGTGTCCTTCCATGAAGGCCGACAAGAAGATGCATTCGATCAAGGGGGGGCGACAATCGGTGACCGTTTCTCTTGATTTGCAAGGATTGAACAAGAAACTAACATGGAACCTCAATGACCTCCTTAAAGAAAAACTCTTGGAAATAAAGTTTCAATCATTGCACCTTGGAAGTTCCATGTTAGGTCTGGTGAAACTCTTTTGAACTAGACATGTTCCTTTTGTATTGAAACGATTTCAAAAATGCTGCGTTTTCAACTAACATAGAATGCAAAGGCTGTTTTGAAGAGCCATGATCAACCTGTTAAGCAGGGGGCAGTTAGAAACAAAATTTCAATCTACATATTCACCTGATCTCCTTTCATGGAACCTGTTTCTTCACCAGATAGCTTCCACATAGCGGGATAGTTGTGTGCATGATGCTTGAGGCTTTAACCAGCACTTGGAGCGATGGCACCCCAGGACCAATCGGATATTGTGTGCCGGAGGGCAAACTCACGGCTTCTCAGATCTCTGAATACAATATTCGGCATGCTGGGTATTCAATGATTGTCACGAGTGCCACCAACTCCCATTTTATGTCCGGAGAATGCATGGCGGTCTTTCTGGAACAGCTTTATTCAAAGGCTTTCCAGATTCAACGCACAAAGCAACTTGAAGGTCATTTACACCCCAAAGAAATCAACATGGAACCCAACAATGAAGGTTTGGAAGATGATTTTCTTTTTCCCAGAATGTGATTGCTGTGTTCCATGTTAATTTGCCAGAGTGTGCAGTAGTGTCAAAGGTTGCAGCTTGAAACCTCTTTTGCCCAGATACAGTGTTTAGTACATGACTGTAAATTTCAACTCAACAAAGAATACATTGAAATTCGCAAATTATTTGGACTGAAGAAGGAGTTTTGAGAAAGACAGCAACGACTTACGTAGAACTCGTCCAATGCTAAAGGTATAATCTCACAGATCAAGATCGCGGCGGTCTATTATGCGACGCATGGAGCGGATCGTTTTCTCGATCACGCGGCCTTGACATCCGCAGGAGACATTGTGGGAAATTTGGGGGAAAAAAAAAGGGTGAAAAGTAGAGATGTATGACAAAAACGCTTCATGTGCAAGTCATACCTGGGTTCCATGTTAGTAGGGTTAGTATGTTGATTGATGAAAAGGCATCTACGTGGTCTGTCAGGCATGCATTCTTCTCGCTGCACAATGTGGAGCTGCCCTTGCTGCTCCCAGGCGGCTGGAGCAGCAAGGGGCAGCCAGTAGATCAATGTCATTCGCAGTTTCGCCGGGAAATGGTGAAACGGGATCTCGCCAGCACTGGCCAAGTTGCAAACCTTCGATCTCGACCCAGTGCCTTGGCTGTAATTTATGTTTGGGTTCTATGTTAGTAAATACAGGGTACAAATCGCAAAGCAAAAGCAAATGTCAACATCACCTTCATTCCTCAGCCCTTCCATTTAATCCTGTTTTTTTATTCTGGCTCCAACTCTACTGATTTCAGGCTTTGAGCATCTTGACTTGAAATCCTCCGGCCATGCACCCTGGCAGCATATTCTTTTGAAAACCGGAGATGTGTAGCAGAATCGATCATACACTCAACATGGAACCCAGCATTCTGATTCAAATTGTTGAACCATTCATCCAGTAAATCACTAACCTGGAACTCACACAGGATCCTTGAGAACAAAAATCAGGAAACCATCACCAATACAGAGATTCAGAGACAACGGACTTGATAAGCACAGCACATATTTATGGGTAGCTAACTTGGAACCTAGCACATGCAGATTAACATGTAGCATATATGATCATGTTTTCTGTTACTGTATACCTCTGGGATCAGGTTGCTTCATCCGTCAAGCCAATGCTGGAGGTGCTGGAAATCACAAATGATGCTTGGAACGCGGTGTCATTGCACACCTTCCAGGCAGCCTGGATGGTGACTGGATATTTCGAAAGTGAACATTTCAATGATGCAATGATCGATGGGCCACCCGTGAAGAGTTTGGAAGCCGCCGAGAGTCTTTTGGACCCATGTGGGGTGCTTCAAGGTTCATCAATCATTGGGACCCCGCAATTTTGCCCAAAAATGCAATGGCAAATCAAGGACAGGTTTTCTGAAGTTGCTTACTGTGCTGTTCTCGGAATAGGTCCAGGTTTCTCATTGAGGATTTTACCCTGCAAAGTTCAAATGGAGTTTAACATGGAACTTGCGAACAGCCCTGGAAAAGGATATCCATACACCCCCAAAATTTAACATGGAACCTGAAAATGATGGTTTCCAATAGGAATATCCTTTTCATTCCTTTTCCAGGGGCTGATTTTCAGGTTCTATGTTAAACTTCGGGGGAGTATTAAAAGCAATCATTTTCAGGTTCTATGTTAAACTTGGGGGTGGATCCAAAAATAGGAAGAAACCCGAAACGTGCTCATACTTTCCTTACACGGAATTAGGAACTCCGTCAAAAGACTTGAATCAGCGACCTTTTTTTCAGGAGAAGGGTGGCTCAGAGACGTATCTTGCTCTCCCCTATGAAATAGCACATGCTATCATCAGAACCTTCGTTCTCCATTCACAAGCTTATGGGGAGGCTTTGAATGAATTGAAGCGTGTAGAAAGCGAAGACCCTGAGTTCTCCAAAAGCAAGTCTCAGAAAGCCAGAGATGCTTTCAAGAGCCTGCAGAGCATGGACAGGCACATTGTTCTGAACCGTCGGACGGCATGGGTTGCCACACCGCAGTGGGTCGGCCGTCACCTGGTGGCTGATGAAAATGGGTTTCCACAGCCTAAAGGTAAACATTCAAAATGCTGGGTGTTGACTCTTCGAATCACCATTCCTGATGATGGTGAGTTGGACCTGAAGCTTCGACCCTTCGCCTCTGAAGAGTTCAGGACAGTTCGGTGCATGGACCTTTCATCAGGAGTTCCTTCCTCCGGATTCGATGGCTTGTTTCATGCATATGAACATGTGGTGGAGAATGGCACCAATGGTGATGATCATGATGATGGCCAGGACACCACTTTTTGTTCCACATCTACCATCCTAAAATTTAACATGGCACCTGACATTTTTTTTGTGCACACTTGAGAACATGGTGAACAGGTTCCATGTTAAATGTTTGATGTTTGCTGTGTACAAACAAGATCCTTTGACCAAAAATGTCAAATACCCTCTCCAAGCCTTCAAATTCAGCTAATATAGAAGCCAATGAATCCCACTCCAAATTGAAGGGCTTTCTACCACACATGAAAGTTGGAAACAGATACAGTATATTCTATGTTAGGCGAATCCGTTGTTTCTTCGCAAATGACCAAAGCGAATTAATGATAGACATTGACAGTATTGTTTGGTAGATTGATTTTGCAAAAGAATAAAAGCACTTGGCCTTCAAGGAAATTCAAAAATTGACATATTTAACGTAGAACCTGATGTTCTTGTGCTGTAAACTAGAAAAGAAATACAGAACTTGTTACCTTATCCCGAAACATATTTGCCAATTCGTTTCGCCAGGAGAGCCCTGGCTCTGTCGGTGAGGATGAATGGGATGACCAAGCTGATTTGGAGAGCCTACCTGGGGATCAGGATGGTCTTGAAGGCCCCCTCTCAAAACACGCAATAGCGTTCCAAAAAGCTAGCATGGAACCTGAAAATGACACCTTCCAAAATCAGATTCTCCTTTTTAAGGTTGACATTGCAGGTGCCATGTTGAACTGCTACAGTTTGCATGCAGTATGAACTGTCAAAGAAGACTTGTCCACAAACATAGAATCCAGGTTTTCAACGTCCATGTGCTTGGAAAATCCTTTAAATATTTTAAATCCTTAGTTGGATTCTATGTTATGTGAATCTTGGGGTTGGAAATTGCGTTTACGGTAACGTTTTTGATCAAGATAAATGTCATTACACCCCCGAAGATTAACATAGAATCTAGAACCTGAAAATGATGGTTTGGAAGGTGATTTGCCTTTTCCAGGGGTGTAGTCTCAGGTTCCATGTTAATCTTCAGTGATGGTAAACAAAAAGTTGCATGGAGATTCCCCGTGTCCAGGGCTACATGCTAGTAGAACATGATTTGGTTTGCAGGTTCCATGTGTTAGGTGTTCAAGCATCCCCCCAAAGTCTTTCCATCCAAGAACTTTGGAACCTCACTGTGGTCTTTCAGATAAAGCATTTTATGCTCTTATTGACTTGGAACTTTTTTCCAGACCATCTTGAAACAATACGCAAAAGAACCAATGGCCATAAATATGTTTTACAAACATGGCACTTACTGTATGTAATAATTGTAGGTGTGAAACCCATGCAAATCATCCCAATGCTGCGAGGCCAGCAGGATGTGATGATGCAGATCCTCTTGAAGGACCCAGCCCCGGCCAAAAAACCTCCCAAGGAATTTGAGCATCCGCAGTTTCAGGAGGAGGACCCTGATCCTAACATGGATGTTGTGACTGAATCTACGGGTCCTTTTGATGAGGTGGATTTCATCTCTTTGCATGGCGTTGACCCAATGATTCATGGTGATGGTTCCGAAAAAGGATCCCATCATTATGCACCCCCAGACTTTTTCAATCGTCCAGCATTCAAATCACTTTCGGAGAAAGGGTTAGCGGTGATCCCTGCGGAGCAAGGGTACATGCTATCCTACCATAGCAAGACATATCAATGGCATGCACGCTGTGTTTGCAAAGATGCAAACATGGCACCCACCTGGGGTGCGAAACGCACTGAAGAGCAGGCTTTGTGTCTTGCCATTGAACGTTTATGGAAGTGGTTTGTTGAAGAAAATCCGGATGATGAAGAAGGGGTTTTACGTTTGGAAAAAATCCGTGAGCATTTGAAACAAATTAGCTCATGAATCCTGGGTAGAGTTTCCTCGGTCCATGCCCTTTCTTGAATCCAAAAACAGTTTTCCTTACATGGAATTCTAAACAATAGTTTTTTTCACTCCCGAATTATAACATGGAACCTGAAAACCCCAAACATGTTTTCCTTACATGGAATTCTCAACAATAATTTTTTTCACTCCCGAATTCTAACATGGAACCTGAAAACGACACAACATGTTTTCCTTACATGGAATTGGAGGGCGTGTGATGGAGGGCCATTGAAACCATTGGCTGCAATGGAAAACGAAACACCAGGATAGTCAAAAAGGATTGCTGAAATTTAACATGGAACCTGAAAATAAACCCCTAGAAAAAAAGAAAGATATTGAAAGTCAAGGGGGAGAAAACATTGGAAGGAAATTAACATGGCACATGGGTACTTTTTTTTGGACGATCCCCAAAAATTCCATCATATTTCCGTTCCACTTATGTTTTGACTACCCTTCGTCAAGGCAAAATTTGGAAAGGGATGACAGTTATGTTTTGGATTCCATGTTAAGCTACTAAAACATTACTGTACATTCTTTCTTTCCTGTTTGTCATCCCTTTCATTCCTGCAATGCAACGGCATCGAGGACAGGCTGAGGCAAAAAAAAGAAGAAGTTTGCACTAACATGGAATCCAGGTACTATTTCAATGTTATTTTGTAAGCAGGATTGGATTCCATGTTAGGTGAATCTGGGGGGTTGGAGATGGCGATGATGGGTTTTGGTGAACATATTTGTCGAGATAAAAGTTGCAGGGAGATTCCCCAAGAGCACTCGGTGTCCAGGGCTACACGTTAGTAAAACATGTTTTGGTTTTCAACTTCCATGTTAGAATTCGGGAGTGTACTCCTTAGATATCCTTGGTTCTCAAGACACCAACAAACCAACAGTGTGGTTACTTCAACCGAAGCACACAACAAGATGTCACCTACCCTTTGGCAAACAAAGATGGCAGCAGAAAAATTCACCAGGTGTAGATATATATTCCATCAGTAAACCGACATTCACAAGGGAAAATGGTGGTACCCTTGCAATGGTACTCTTAGCAATCAAACGGGGGGCTTAAACAACTAGGGTACCACCCGAGGGTACCAGCATTTTCCCTATGAGACATAGACACACCTGGGTAACATGTGGAATACCAGTCTCATCGCTGAAACCATTGGTTTCTCAGGTGATGTTGTGGCTTTTTACCCTGTTGGCACCAATGGTCATCAATGGCATTGTCTTTGAACAGATTTCCAGGCATGGTCAGTATGGAGGTAATCCATAGGAAACATTGATGTTTGAACACCAAAAATGTGAGAGTTGAACAGTTCAATCCAACTTTATCGTTTTGCTATATATCATTTGTTTTTTATATGCTGGAATCCTGCGACGTACATGTTTTATTCTTTGCAGCAATATTGAATCTGTATACATATATGTGTATACTGTATACTTATATGTTTGATATTTTGTGATATTCTGTGAATCTTTGTTTCTTAGAACCATGATGGATTCAGACATAGTGTTGATGACTGAAGTCAAATTGGCGAACCACAAACCGCTACGCTTGTGGTTGCCGGAGCCAGTTTGCCATCAACTATATATGGTACATACTGGTACATAATGTATTCATATATTTGAATCCAGAGCCTGAGTTTCAACGCGGAAAGTCATTACTGCAAAAACCATGGCGAGCCATCAAAAAACGCAATGCCAATGATAGTAAGGGAATTGTGGGGCCACGTCCTAATCATTCCGATGAAATGTTTGAACCATTTTGAACCAAATTTTGTTATGATTATAAGATAATGTAAGCTTATACTGTAAGATTCAACCAGAACGCTACAAGATGTTGATTATGGATTCTGACGCACGCTCGATCTAATATCAAAGACTTACCTCCGAGTGGCTGAACTTTTTTGGGGGGCGGGGGAAATGGGAATTCCTACATTCTAAGAACTGATCAGGCAAACGCGTGGCAGATGTGATGTTGCTTTGTTTCAGATGCAGTGGTTTCCATAGTTGGAAATGAGATACATTTTGTAAACGAATATAGCAAGGGAAAAATAGACCTTTCGAATCTTTTGAACATGTATTTCCTGTTGAACATGGTGTAAGCATGTTTCATTGTCCAGATGAGTGGGGTCTATATCAGTTTTTCAGAAAAAAACAAAGAAGACTGTTTGGAATTGGGTCATCCATTTGCATCTCGCGGAACTCGTTGTTTCTCCAAAAATCTGCAGGACTGTGGGTGCTTTTTGCGTGGTTGTGGCTTACCATGGCATCAAGATCACCGGAGATGTCTTGGAGGATGGATCTGCGGAGGTCGAAAGGTCACAAAGATCTCAATGAAGATGGCACAAACTTCAAAACAGAAGTGATAGAAACATCTATGTATATCATACCTAGAAGTCAACTGACCACTCTATATATTTTGAGGGGTTGACCTTCCTTTTTGTGGGTCAAATCCTCCAAAACATGGGTCATTTCGGTTCTAGGCACGTATGCCGGGGAAACCCTGCCAAATGGTACATGAGCATTCTGATGAATATAACCTTGTATGAACCTTCTGGTGAAGACATGTCAAAGTGGACGACTGTATTCCAATTAAATCTTTGCTCCTGTGCATGTTATCTCAATGTTTACGCCTCGTTTTGTTGTGTTTAAGCGTGTTGTTTCGCTTTGGACCAAAGTTGTGAATGTCTCTCCGTTACTTCAAGTGGCTGCTTGATTTCAATGAGTTCTTTGCATAGATTAATCCAGGAAATCCTCCAACATCCAAAAAGCCACCTGACGTGTGTAGGATGCAACTGTTTGGACTCATTTTTGTATAGATGTTTCTGATTGACTATTTATTGGTGGATGACACACAAGGTAAGATAGCAGTTTCCAACTAACAAACATAGTTCCTCTCATGGAAGCCTGTCAATCCTGAAAATAAGGATCTAAAGCGATAGTTCCGTTGACAATATAACTTCACATCTAATGAACATCAGATCTCCCACATCCAACCCAGTGCTTCAAACCATAGAACTGTCATGAACTGTCCATCTGTCCAGTAGAACATGAGCCTTGGTTCAGTGGGTCTTGTTAGCTCGGAATCGCTACTTGAAGCGAGGATCCTTACCTGCCGTACGACCCCAATGCACTTGGGCAGCAGATTCGTCGATTCTGTTGATGCTTGGGTCCCGTTGACCCCTGTCCCAACTCAGACGTAGAACTCTGAAGTATCCCGTGCCAGCTAAACTGGCTGATACTGAATGTACTTCTCCGAATGGTATGGCCAGTGGCGTCACTTACTGTTGCCATTGAATTGCAGCAGTTCATGATTACACTATATGTACTATTTTTCAGACTTTGCCAATTTTTTTCTTGGATCAATTTGTTTCAGCAATTATTAGTCTATCTAGTTTGTTTTTTTTCACCACCCTTTTTCGAAGTTCCTTGGTATCTCAACCAAACACCATGAAGTCGTACATCCCGAATGCCTCCAAAAAAATGCCGCCTGAGGATCTTCCACTCGTGTCCTTGCAGCACTCAATGAACACCAGGCCGCGAGCGGAAGGAAACTCGAGAGTGAAGAACGGCCCCGTTAAAAGCAGTGATTTTTTCCAAAATCCAGCTATTGGTTTTCAGGGTGTGTAAAGATTTGGTAAGATGTCTCAAAATGAATGACCTTCCATTTTTTTAAGGGTGCTCATGAGTAATTAGGAAACAAAAGGATTTTGAGGTCTAGAAGCAGACACATCTACTTTTGTTGGATGTTTTTAATGTTCAGATGCATTTTGTTTGAATATGTGGATTTTTTTGATGTTCCTTTTGAAATTGTATAGTTTACCAAGATTTGTTTAAACAAAAATCCATGCAAAAAAAACAGCAGGAGTAACAAATCAAGATTTTGTGTTCATTTTTATGCTTTGACATGCCAAGTGGTGCTGAACGAAATGTGTTGTTTGATGTTTGCTTGCCTTCAATTGGGCATCCACCCAAAGATGATCCTGCATTGCTGCAGTCCCCCAAACTTGTGCCAAAGTGTTGTTTAATATATATGGAGAACCTTCAAATGTTCACCTTGCAATCCTTTGGTTAACACCTGCAACAGCAAAGTCTCTTCAATATTGTGATGGTCATCCGGGAATTTTGAGGGTTGCTTATTTATATATATATATATTTATATCATATTATATATTATATATGAATATATACGGATATGATATGCATATATATATGTTTATGTATCTCAACTCTCAACCCTTGACTCCCTTTTCCATGTTTGTTGGCAATGCTTAACATCAGTTTTCCCCCCCGAAAAAAAGTACCTTAAGTCAAGGATCCTCAAGGTTAAACATAGGTTGCACACACGCCAAAAGATAGGTGTATCAAATGTCCATATATGTAGCAACTGTGCCATGTAATTCCGGTTCATTCCTAGGTGCTGGTTTCAAATATGTTTAAATGTTCACCCCAAAAATTGGGGAAATGATCCAATCTGACTAATATTTTTCACAGGGGTTGAAACGACCAACCAGCAATTGAGCAATGAAAAAAAACTTTAAAAGAACCTGGTTGTTGATGCTTAATATGGGGATTCTACTACCTAATTATAAGGGGAATATAATAAGCCAATGAAAGGATCCCTATCCCATAGGATCCATGTTTTTGGTATATTTCGATCACCACATTTGCTTAATTCTAAGGGTGAATCATGTAGGTAAATATACTAGTCACTCGTCCCATGGATCCTATGGGGTATGAAAAACAACCAGGATTCCATGGACGTTGCCCAGGCTGTTGGCCTTTGGAGTGGTTCCACAGGAAGAACCGGAAGAACCCCCGGTTGCAGGTGCTACCTGCCGACTCCCGGGAGTTTCGGGTTGGGTTTTTTTCCTTAAATGACTTACAAAAAAAACAATCAGAAAACAATGACTGGGTGGTGGTTTGAAATATTTGTTTATTTTTACCCCTATTATTTGGTGAAGATTTCCAATTTGACGATCATATTTTTCAGATGGTTTGAAACCACCAACTAGAAAAAGGTGAAGGATTCAACCAAACATAGTTTGTGATGGGTTAAAATTCATGTTTCTGGAAGTTCCAAAAGGGATGAAATATGTTCCATGCAGAGTTTGATGTGTTTACAAGGTCCAGTTTAAGTAATTAAGGTGACGATAGCAGACAGGTGTTATTGACTTTAATAGAGTGCCAATCGAAATTTCAGAATCTGTGTGATCTTTCTAGATCGAAGAAACATCAAACAGGATTTTTTGGTGAACGTAATGATGCTAGAATGGTCCAAGGTTGTTAATTTCCATTTTCCCGCAAGAATCTTATTCTCTAATTCAACCCACTCAGACGAAACATAGCCCTCAACAAAAAGACAGGGGTGTTGAACCGTTTTGGCTATGTTTGATCTCCTTCAGGAACTCCTGGGACCGGAAAACTCCTAGTTCCGAAACGAGAAGTACTGGGCACTAAGCGGAAATGGTCCTCAAATGCTGCTCAACATCCAAGCATGTTCTGCGTGGATTAATATGCGATGATTCCAAATGTTTAGGACAACCACTTGACAAATTCCGCAAAAAAAAAAAACAGTAAATTTGCCTCCATACATTTTGAGCCACGGATGTTGGCAGAGTAATTCTATCCTAGGAATCCCTTCTTGAAACAAAATTTAGTATTTTTTTTTACTTGAATCAATCTTCCAACAAAAAAGAACAGTATATAAGATATATATAAACCACCAACTTACCATTTTTTTTAAGCTTCCCCCTCCCTTGTTTTAAGGTTTAAACAAATTCTCTTCCCAAACCGGTTTGGTTGATCAAGAAATTTCCCTGCCAGCTTCAACAGGGAAAGCTGTTGAAAGCGTTGGACCTACCGTGGTGAAGGTGGTGAAACGGGGAGGGGGATGGGGGGAAGATGTTGGTACCAATCGTGTAGGATCCTGTAAGTAGGTAGTGAAAGATAGTGAGGCTAACAGATTTAGATGATTTAGCACATACAGATATCCATTGACTCAGAATTCTGTTTTGAAAGATGATACTCATCCAGGATGTACAGATTTGGTTTGCAAGGTTGTAGTGGCTTGCTTGACTGTAGGCTTTGGGGATTTGCAGCTGAGGGACATGGAAAAAACATGCTTTCAATACTCAAGGTATCTCACGGGGCAAACTGAAAACGATCTAGAACGATTTTGTTTTTTGAAGTGGTGCAAAGAAGTCTCTTAGGCCTTTAAGCTATATTAATGTTAACGATCTCAAGCAGCCGTCAACCATTTTCCGATCGTACCCAGCACATTGAAATAGACATCATCCATGAAAACAGATTCGCCGATGGTTCGAACAAGTGGTTGCTGGGTTGGTGGCTGCTGGTGGGCCAGCAAACAGCACACAGCATGTTATGTGGGATGCCTATTGAAACCAACATACCCACACACCCCAACTTTATATATATATATATATAATTATCATAAATATGTTCAACGCCCCAAGCAAAAAATCAGCTTCATGAGATCTCAGCCTATTCAAACCCCAAGGATGGCACAGCGCCACCTGAGGCGTTTTCACGGGGAGTTTGTGGCCGATGCATGGGGAAAAATGGCGAGGTGTTTTTTGGTGACCTCAATGGTCTTCCTTGGAAAAAAATATGGAGGTTGCACAAATACCTAGTGGTATTTGTACTTTTCAAGGTTGTTTCCGAGGACCTTAGGGTAACTCCAAAACATTTCGAAAATCATCGGCTTCCCTCCATCATTCCGCTGTAGCCAAGCCATAGCTATATATAAATAACTGGGATTTCAACAGGAACTCCTGCAGAGATCCTTTGCCATCTCCGTGCTGATTTGGTTGATTATATATGATCATATATTTTATATATACTGTGGGAAATGTGTTGTTTACATGTGTTGGACATGTTCTAGTTCACAGAAGATAGGTATACCTATATATGTACTACTATACTCATATTTACAAGGTGTATATACTTGTTGACGCAATATAAATATATAGTGTAAGTTGTAATACTGTTTTTGTTGTATAGTTAATGTAATTATAAGGCGTATTGTACACATATTATTTGACATATTTCCCATAATATGCCCGTGGACCCCAAAAACCCATGAAACATGGAGGTTTTAAGCCTTAGAACACCTAAAAATGTAGGAAACGTGGGTTCCCATGGTCGAAACACCTACCCCCCTTCAAGTTCACATCCCTTAAAGCTCGGGGTGTCGTCAAGTCACGCCACGTGGTGGGTGCGTTCCACCAGGCACCGGTCACAGCGACACCGCAGCATCTGGAAGTGATTACAAGCCCCGAAGTGGAAGGGGAGGCGACTTTTTGCGGAGTAACTCCAGATGCTGGATGGGACTGGTATATTTACCTACATTTTACCATTAAAAACATAGCCAAATGTATAGGTACATATACCATACATTGAGTGTCTGGGGTTGGAATTTTTGATGTAGGATTTCAAAATGAAGTTTGTTTTTTTTGCAAAAGGATGACTTTAGAGAAGATCACAAACATTGAGTATAGATGGATTTTTTAGGGTAATTTGGAAGGTGATTCCATCAATTTGCCAGGAGTGATCCTACGCACGTGATACCTGCTGTACCAAATATTACCTTATATTACCTTAAATTATCTTGTCCGAGACGTTCAAGCCAGAAAAAAACGGAACTCAAGCCCCCCAAAAAAACGGTACTCAAGCGTGTTTTGCGTACATCTAGGGATCCGGACGTCCTCTCCTACCCTTGCATTTAGTTGGGATGTTTTTTTTGTGCTAACAGATCTTTAAAGGCCATGGGTGGTGATGTGGAAAAAAGGTTGGGGTGGCTTCCCTGGAGCCAAAAAAACGCCTCAGGGTTTTTGGCACATGTTGTGCCTTTTTTGTGACTGCGAGTTCCAAAATGGAAAAAGAATGACAAACAACATGACATGGATGACATGTTTGTTGAGTTGTAATATTTTGTCTCCTTTTGGTTGGAATCTTTAGGGAAAGGTATCTCCAAATATTTTTTCAAATAACCTTGGGGTTGATGGAAGGTAGAGACATTTACGCAGGAATTCTGTCACATCATTCCGGAGTACTCCTGGAGACACTTGCTGATGATTTTTTGACATTCAGGTTACCTACCCCAGGCATCCATACCTCGTGAGGTTTAAAGCTACTTTCCCCACATCTATTCCGTGACCTCTATGTCCTGTGCCAGGAGATAGATGAGCCGATGTGTGTGTTTAGTTGCATGCAGGCTGGGGGTGTGGACTGCACCTTTTTGGCGTGTTGGGGGGGTTCATCATGTGGAAGGTGGTAAACTAGGTACCCTCCTAGTTGAGTCAATGATGTTCCGAACTTCCCAAGGTGGTATATGTGATCGTTCCCTGGAGGGTAGTTTTTTGTTCCCCTGAAAAAGTCAATGCACAGAGGGTGAAAACTGAAAACCGACCTCCGGAAGGTTCCAGCATGAGAAAGGAGGATCATGGGATCAGTCAGATGAGTGGTTTTTATTCTAGATCTTGAAGAGCCTAACTTTCGAAAGACATCTATCTAGAAAGAAAACGTTTGCCAACAATTGCAATGGATTGCTCACTCAGTCCTTGAGGTGTTTTGTGTTTGCGCTAGGCTAGGTCTATTCAAGGTGCTCGCAAGGTTGTTTCTGAAGTCTAGGATGTCCCTGGTGAGGATTTGGTGTATTGAGATATAAAGCACCAAAAGGAATCTTTTCCCCCACGGATCCCGAGAATGGTCATGGAACCTAAATAACCTTGCGTTTCTGGACGTGATTATACACCCCACAATCATCTTCTGACGTTTGGTGCTTGGATCCCTAGGGTAGACTTGGAAAAACTCCTGGTGGATCAGAACTTCGGTATAAAATTTCTCCCCCGTGAAACATCCACCTTTTTGTTGAAAGGCGAGTGACAGTGCAGTGAAAGTGGCATGATGTGAACTTGCTGGTGGTTTGAAAGATTTTTTTGTTTTATTTTCACCCCTTTTGTGAAATGATCCAATTTGACGATCATATTTTTCAGATGATGTTGAAACCACGAACTCGTGAATCACTGCTGGGGGATTCAAAGACAATCCTTGTAGATACAATCTGCTTGACAAGTCGGACAAGTCGTGGAGCTCTTCATTGTTGTTTTCAAAGAAACGCAACAGAAGATGCAAGAAAAGTATACAAGTATAGAACAAACAGATATGTCAAAAATACCCATAGGATCCATGTATGTTTTATTTACCTATTAATACATTTACCATAAATTTCAGCCAAATGTAGGTAAATATACTAACATGGATCCTATGGGATATATACATAATATGTTTTCCCTATGAGCACCTGTCGGAATTTTGAATATTGATTGCTTTTGTTACTGGTGAGACGCCAAAGCCGGGCTTAGAGGCGACAGGAATCCTGTCGGCGAGCCAGAGACGCAGTTGGTTGTTCATGCCGTGGCTAAGCCAGGGACTGTGGCAGCCAGTTGTTTTTTCCCCAGTTTAGATCTAGATCAAGAATTGGCCCAGTGAAATTGGTTGATGCGAAATATCATAGTAATTGTGATGTTTCGTAACATATTTGTAATACAATTATATATATATATATTACGTATATTGTACTATGAGTATTGGGATCCGTATGATGTGTATGTCACTATGTCTACTAAAGATGTGTATAAATAATGAACCATATTGAGGTTGTGGACGCAGCAGTTCCTTGATAGTTCCAAACCCAGAAGATACCTCGGACCGAGGGTACCTTCACTCCTTCCTCAAAATGGGCCCAGATGTAGCACAATATCAATACCCTGAGATTCCAACCACCATGAAAACAATGGGTGTTAATATAACCACCATTGCTTACCTAAGGGTTTTAATCATCGAAATTGGGTCAACCATTATTTTAATGGCGGTGGAAGCCGAGGGAATATGTTTATCCCTTAAACGTAAAGGGAGTCTCATCAGACTCCGCCTAGATCTGGATCTGGACAGCCTTTTTAAGGCAAGGATTGTTCGAACCGCGCGAGACGCAGACACCCCAGCGGAACAAAAAAATTGCTCGGCCGAAGGGTGTTTTTTGGTTGTTGGATTGATGAAGGAGAGGATTCGGACCTACCCTTTGTTGTATAAGAACTTGTTTTTTGTTAAGCCCAGAAATGGGAGTCCCAATATATTAACCAACTATAAAGTTGACTGGGGCACTGTATCACAAAGCTGTCATAAAAAGGGTTGTGCTTGATATATGGATAAAATACCTGGGTGAATTGAAGTAATTATTACAACTCGTGCAATACATCCCATATACCAAACAGCCAGCCATGTTCATCCAAGAGGGCGGGCTCCAGCCACTTGACAAAGGTGCAAAGGTTCACAGAAGGAAGATTCCAGGGTAGGTTTTAAAGGGAAGGATTACCAGCTACTGACATCATCTTTAATTATATCCTTCACCATAGGTCACCATTAAGACATGAAGACCAACCCCTTCAAAACAAAGGCATCAAGGAACATTCGCAACACCTGGCCGCTTTTTAGGGTTGAGGGGGTTTGGTAATACATCGATTTGTAAAATAGTGGGGTCGTCAAGCTGGCCGGTCAGCCAGGTCTTGGTAGAGCAAAGTTCTACAGGAAGTTCTGCTGTGGTCGCAGGTGCTCAATTGCAATGGTTGATGGGTGAGATTGCAATCTTGTTTGTTTGAAAACCCTAAGAATTCATGAAGGCTTCGGTCCCCTTTTCGAAGCGACTCTATTGCCATTCCTGTCACAGAAAGCTCTACTGAGAGAGCACTTGTCTTTGTAAGGACGGAGTTACATAAATGATCATAAATCTAAAGTATGTCATGTCTGTCTTATATACAATTTATTTTTTTGTTCGCAACCCCTGCTTATCGGCAGCAGTTGGATACCATCTACTCGCTACTCGTAGGTGGCGGTGCCTTACGTGGCTGGCTGCAGGATGGTCGTTTACGGGCACTTCCGAAACCGGTCATCGCAGGTGTGTAGTCCAAGTTCAGGGTGAACTCGAAGATAATACACCCCACCCTCCAAAACAAACGACTGAAAACTGCAAGAGTTGTCCTTTTTTTTGCGGGTATGTTCAGGTTTCATGTGTTAGTTTTTTGTGGGGTGTGGGTGTACTTTTTAGACTCTGATTCTTTTTGTCCTGGAGGAACTTTTAGGAGCAATGGTGATCGCAGAACCAGATTCATTTAGGCCCAACAACCCCATTTGCAAATGGGTTGTTTATATATATATATATATATCATTCATTGGTAGAATTCAAACAAAAACAACTTGCAACAACCATGCCAGCAGAACCATCTTAGCAACCCTTCCAAACCGACCAACCCCGGATTTTAGTTCGGAAGGATCTCCAAGGTTTCATGGCAGAGCCAATGGTGAAACCAACCACCTGGATGTCAACTTTATCGTCCCCCTTTTCCACGACCTGACTAACACTGACCTTTTGAAATCCAACCATCTTGTTTTTGTTGGTGATTGTCTTTGTTGATGTTTTTTTTTGTGTATCACTGTATCATTTTCAGAATGACCTAGCTCTAAAGATGATTAAACTTAAATGATGATGTGTGATGTTTTTTTTTTTTTATAAAGGTTTTTCTGAAGGGCGCAGCATTTTGCATTTTTTTGCAAGCTTTATTCATTGAACTATCATTTACCGTTTCTACAAGCCAAGTGACGACTCTCCGAGGGGTTTGCTTCTCCTGTCACCAAGCATTAACTCAGGAGACGGGGACGAAAGGGCCTCAGGGGGAAGATGGCTGGATTGCTACAAGACATCAACTGAGCAATGAAAAAATCCCTATTTGTTTAGGGTATATGGGGGATTGTACGGGGATTGTACTACCCAGTTATGTAGCGATTACAATTTAAATAAACCATGATAAGGTATAACGGAAAGTAGGAGGGTTTTATTCATGGCTCAATTAAATTCACGGAGTGGTGACACCATGGTGACACCAACGATCATCGAAGACTATTTTTGAAATGATTGGGAATGTTTGAATAGATTGTCAATTTTGAAATGTTCTGTGCACAAACCCAAACACAACATTCGGATGGTTTTGACTGTTAGACAACAGATTGGTATCAATTTCTTCATTCAAGGGAAATGGAAACTACCTTTTGATGAATGATACAAACGCACCGTTCATAGTACATATTTTTTACAAATTGTGATAATATGTATAAAGTAATACATTCGTATTGTACATGATGTAGATGATATGTTTCGGACTGTTGAACTTTGTAAAATATGGATTTCCTCCGGGCCGGACTGCCGGACAATCGTTTGGATGTAGAGTTACAATTCAAATTCAAAGTAATTATTTGTTCATGCCCTTTCGTATCTTTTGTTGCAAGAGCTTTTATTTGCTGGATATGTCGTTATTTGAAAAGAAACTGGACCTTTGCTGCCTTTGCTAATATTAGCTTCTTCAAAGAGATCCTTTGCTTCCTATATGGTCACCAGTGAACCTCAAAAGTGAATGTGTTATATATATATATATATACTTCCAAATGGGTCGTTTAAGGGGTTCACTTTGAAGCCACGGTAATGATCCGCCAAGCCTTTGGGCCAATGTTCAGGATGCCTTTCCACGAAGCCAAAGGAGGAGATTGAGGCCAAACACACCCGGTGAATCAGCCAGGGTGAATCTTCAACAAACCCATTGAGCAATGAACAAAAAAACCTGGTTCTTTGATGGTAATATGAAAACTTCTACTGCCCAATTTTTCAATTACAAGGGGATCATAATCAGCCAATGAAAGGATCCAAAATTAAACAATCTATGCAATAATTACCCTCCAGGGAACTAACATATCCCCCCCAAAATGGCATATTTGAAGATGATTTTCCTTTTCTCCAGGTGTGATATGTATCCATTTCCTGGAGGGTAAATGTCACAAGGATTGTTTTTTTCCGTGGCTCAAACTTGTGCAACTTTTTGTTGGAAAAAGTCCTGCCAAGGTCCGGCGGCGAAGCACAATGTCAGGTGAAACGTGTGGTTTCAGGGTGTGTGGAAGACGTGGCACCAACAAATCCCAAAAAAACATTGGGGGTTGGATGTGAAGGTTTCCGAAAATAAGTGGGTTGTTCCCCCCAAATCATCCCTTTCAAAAGGGTTTTCCATTATTTTCACCATCCATTTTGGGGTACCCCTATTTTTGGAAACACCCATGTGAAGTCAGAAATCTCCACGGCTCCAGTTTCAATGATCCGGGGTTTCGTCAGTTTGCACCAAGTGGTTTATGGCCTACTGGTTTCCAAGATGCTTGGCCAAATTATGGCTGTAACGATCAAACTGCCGGTATCACTGTAAATGTGGTTTAATTTGGGAAACCTTCCAAAAATGATCTTGATTTGGGTTGAATTATTTCAGTTTACAGTATATGTTGATATATGTCAAAACCATTTGCCAAACATATGTTTGACGTCGCTG
This sequence comes from Breviolum minutum Mf 1.05b.01, assembly GCA_000507305.1. Lineage (NCBI taxonomy): Eukaryota > Dinophyceae > Suessiales > Symbiodiniaceae > Breviolum > Breviolum minutum. The sequence continues at coordinate 30,543 of DF242201.1, read as the reverse complement.
AACACGGAAAAAAAAATCAAAAAAATCGTTCTTCAGCAGTTTTCCCTGGAGCTTGCGAGTGTTTTGTTGGGGTTGCAGCCTGATACGTTGAGGTTGGCAGTTTATCCCATCATTTACAGGGGTTTTATACATTCCAGGTGGTGCAGGATCTCTTTCATCAACAGTATGTTGGGTATCTCAAGGTAAAGACCCTACAGCATATATTTTCTTGGAAAATGCTTGGGATTTTTGATGGGGGGGATACACTTTTCTGGTAGGAAACCACCGCAGTGAGCGATGTTTTGTTCCTAGTTATTGAGTATAAACAAGGGGGATTATCTTTATATACTTATATATATATATGTATTTATTTCTAGATGTAAATATATAAGTACATGCATACTACCCCGATTTTCAATTGTGGATTGCTATTTTGTTGTGAATGTTGCAAAAGAATCGCCCAAACAAAACCAACCCAACATGATGAAATTGGTCATGCAAGCTAACCCAACCAGACCACTGAACCTCATGGATCTTCCCTACGAAAAACTTCAGAGAGGGAGCTAACACAACAATCTGGTCAAATTATAGCGACCTGGGCCCCCAAAAGGTAGCTATAGTTATAGGATGGAACATCTTCTATTTCAGGAAAATCCAGATTAGTGAAACAAGAAAAAAACAATGGAAGATTCCGAAAGACTATTTTTGAAGACTCGAAATTGATGCTTCTACATTTTGCGAAAACACTTCAGATTTGTATCAAACCTGCTGATTTAATGGGAGTTTAAGCTTAGAAGGTTCTGGTTTCTGGAAGTTCAGCGATGCCCCACCCCCCCAATGTGAAAATCGTGCAACATCTGGGGATTTCAACCACTATGTTCAGCTGACTGCTTGGACCTCTTCATGTTCCAAGGATTATGGTCGATGTATGTTGATGTTGTTTGTGAGGTCACCTGCTTCCTGCCAAGTGCTGTCACTGTTAGCTGACTTTTCTCTTGAATACAGTGATTTCCCTTTGTTGTTTCCAGTATGTTAGTTAAGTTTGATGCAGAGTAGCACCGAAACGACGCAACAGAACCTGAAGCTTTGGAAATAAGTTTATGATACTTCTAGGATTCTGGGATTACCTATTTATTTGCGGTTCACATGTTTTTGCAAATAGGTACCAGGTAACCTATACATCTTCATGTGTTTTCTTTACCCAAAGCCGTTTATATAAATCAAATCCTCCAAGAACGACCTCACAACTTCTCTTAGGTGGTCTCAAATTATGTTGTATGTTCATTTTTTAAGGAGGAAGACGTCTCATCTTGATGAGCACCACTTTTTTTTTTCCCTTAGCTCCGTTGAAACGAAACAACCCCTTTGCCACCACAGCGTTAGACCCAAAAAAAATACACACCCCGAAAACTAACATGGCTGGGCTGGAAACCCCCACCATTTGAAGATGTGAGCACCTTTTGAAGTCTGGGGATTTTCCAGGCAGTCACCGTTCGTTTTCAGAGGGTGTAACCCACGGCAAAAATCCAGCAGCCAGGCCTGTGTCAAGGCCGAAGAGGTCTCAGAAGAAAGGCGGGCAACTAGAAATCCGGCCGGCGAGCAAACCAGTTGGGATGGTAGTTTATCCCCATGATTTACAGGGGTTTTAACATATAGACATCCCAGGTCCTAGGTGGTTAGCCGGATTTCTGAAGCATCAACAGTAGTTTTTTGCGAATATACCGTAATATACCTCTAAGGATCATACAGATTCCTTAAGGATCTTAAGGGCTGAGGCCAGGTGGTTTGCCACCTTTTCCTTCAAAACTTGGCCATGCATGCCATGCATGGGAGGATTTACAGCGGGGGAGAGGTTTTCATAGATACACACGTGTTGTGCATGCCATTCTTGTTGGGCTAGATGTCCCCATAGACTTTCAAATTTGGAATGGATGAACAGATTTTTCCAGATGGGTAGGGTGGAAAACTACGAACTAGAAGAGGTCTATTTACTCAAAACAAATCCAAATGATCTTGGAAGGTCCCATGACTCTCTGGTTTCAAGAAGATGTCATTTTTTTTTGGGGGGGGGTACAGTATGTTCTCGAACACCAAGAACAGACTTTGCATCTCGAAAAAAGACTGGGAAATCTCCTGTGTCTTTTTTCCAAGGAATGCGCCATTTGTTTTTGATGAGATCTATGGCTCTTCCCCGTTCAGAATGGGATCCAAAGGCTCTAGTAACTTACTTAGGGGTCCGTTGGAAAGGTCCCATTTAATGTTTGAGGAAACAAGTACGGACTTATCTACCCTTCATGATTCCATACAGATTCTACAAGATGGCCAATGGCTCAATGAAATTTTACACATGTTTCTGCCGTTATGTTTCAGGGATGTTAGGGGAAGTTCCCCCAAATTTACCTAAGCATTTGAGCCTTGACAACTTGAAAATAAGTTCATTGCATGTTTGATCCTTGGTTATACTTACAGTAATAGCCCCTTGTGGAAATTCACCATGCAGTATCATGGGATGGGATGCATCTTCACCCAGATGAAATGGTTTGACAGGCGGAGTAAGGTCGTTTCTGACCTTTATGCCTTTGGTTCTTCCTGGTGGCAGCTTGGCATGCAGCTTTTTGGGCCAGCCAATTTTTCTGTTCAAGGGAGTCATTCTGGAAGCAGATACACCTTTGGAAAGATTCACATGGGCACTTAACCTGCTTTGGAAATGTTTGGATCACCTCGATTCTCATAAATCTCACCTCAAAAGAAAGATCTCGGTAGTTATACACTCACAGAGAGACCAACCGGACGTTATCATGAGTTTACTGTATAGATTTAACATGTGACATCCTATTGCTTTGGTTCACGGGCCTATGACACCATGTTTCAGGACTATCTAATAAATGCTTACAAACCTACCTGTTCGTAGATGCTGTGCAATGGGGTTGTAACGATATTATAGGAACCAAGCTACACCTAGCTGGGACCAATCCACAATGAACGGCACGTGGCACCGGTGTTTGTCAGGCCGGCGATGATGACCTTGGTGGGTGCATCTGTTGTGAACGTTTGCTTGTCTGGTGCCTTGGCTGCTTGGAAAAAGAATGAAAAAGACATGAAGGAATCCAAAGTGGTACCCTAAATAATTGTAGGTTGGATGATGATAATGATAAACTGTACGCAACTGGTGGTAAACATATAATGTTCAGTTATAAGTGGTATACGTACAGTATATACTACACACCTTCTGTGAAATATCCAGAAGTCTATGTTCATCCATGCACAAAAAGCACCGGGCTGCGGAAATGAATAGTACAACTCCATGAGATACCAAGATGCGCAAGCCACCAAGGATGGTCCAGTCGATTCTTGGTCACCATTGGGCAGGGTGACTCAGGGATTGTTGTTTGTTGCTTTTTCCAGGGATTCATCTTAGATGGGTGGTGCATGGTGGGTGGTGGTGCCCAAGATTTTTAATGGTAATGAGTGTGTTGTCCTTTTTCAATTCTGTTTAATTTTGGATCATTTTGGAAAATTACGAAGGTGATGCATTTTGGCTACATAACATTATAGATATTTACCAACATAAATCTCTCGCATATCGAAGTGTTTGAGCTTAACCAGATCATAGCCCATGGCATCAGAATAAGAAATGCCATAAGAAACTATCCCTGGTGAAGTATTGATGTGACCTTCCGTGAAACTAACCGTCAAAATCATTGCTCGTAAGGAAAAAAATCTCCCCCTCCAACCGGGACCGTGTTTCAGGCTTTTTGTGAGCTGTGGGGCTCACATTCAAAGTGTAAAACGGCCTTGTTTCAGGAACTTGTAGGTTGGTTTAACCATAGAATTCACACATGCCATCATTAACCATTATATCTAAATTGACTTGAAAGTTCAAAATGCCCAGAGCAACCAAATGCTGCACTAACTAACGGCAATCCTTAGGGATCCCTTTAGCATGCATCCTGAAGCCTTTTGGGGTTGATAAACTACGAACACGGAAAATTAAGGGGAAATCAAGTTTGGTAAAAGTAAGGTGCAGGTGAATCTAGTATTCTGTTGACAAATATGTTGATTGCTGTTTTATATATTTATATATACACATTTTTGGATGTGAACCATTGGAAGTTACCCACCGACTTATATCTCAGGTGCTTCAAACAAGAAAGCATTCCACGCATGTCCCGCCGGCAGCGAGGTCTTTGCTCGGTGTGACCCGGCAGCATCAACCTTTGTGCCTAGACATCCAAGTACCCCAAATACCTTGTCATGTTTGGATCTTTGTGGTAGATATGGTATATAGTTTAGATATTTAAGAAACGTATATACCAAACAGTGATACTCTTTTAATATGAGCTTATATGTAAACGAACATTACTGAATGTTTGATAAAACATAGAACATTTGAATTTGAAATCTAGGTTATGAAAGTCAATCAAAGCACACATAATGTTACGTACTCGTAGAAAGGGAGGAAATCTTCTCCAAATGTTATGGCTGAAACATCCGTTTAGAACCGGTATATAGTTAGCTCATGTTAGGTCCTGTTCTCTAAGGGGACCTAGATTCTCTCTTTAATTATCAGCATGTACCCTCTTGCGAAGATGACAATGGAACAAACCTGGCAAACATGCTCTGAAATACACGGTTTCACCGTTTACATATGTGTACAAAGATCACACCTATCTATGGGCATACATATATATATATATATATTTGATATATGTGTCATTTTGCTATGTTCATGACGCGAAATGTCAACTCAAAGCTTCAGTCGTTCCACCCAAATGGCCAAGGTTTTCTGTTTGAAACGCTGGTTGCTGCGAAGTGCGGGTCTTGGATTTCTATCACGAGAATTCTGATCGAAAACACTCCCAGTCCAAGCTCCAGAAATGAGGGCGAATGATGAGGCTTTATTAAGGGAGAATGGAGGTTAGATAGTCCTCGAAGTAAATTTTGATTCCGATAATTCTAGACAGAGATCCTAAAAGCTTCCCTCGAATTGAATTACTTCTTTCTTCAGTTCCTCTTTTTTGAGAAGGTTGTCCCTAGGGCCATTTTTGATGTTCCGCTTGGATTGTGCATTCTTAGTAGAGTGAATCCGTTTTTGGGGTGACGGGTTAGGTTCACGTAAACGGTCGAAACATCTTCAATAACCTGAGGGTTTACATGAAGGGCTGGTGGCATTGGGAAGGATTCCAACATGTCGAACAAAGTATCAGCTAGAAATATCCAAAGTATATTTGCCAAATATCAATGATTTAATCTTATAGAATCTTTCTCCCATAGCATGCTAGGTTTCAAAACCCATAGGTGCACTGTTTCAAAGTGATTGCCCAAGCAAACCTCAACAATGGGGTCCGATGATCTTTGTTGTTTTCCCCAAGGTCTTGGTGGCTTTGAGGGCGAGTTTCTGGGCTGCAAAGGTCACACTGTAGATGCATGTGGACCATGCAATTTCTACCTTTGCATGAATGGTTAGGATAAATCTTGACCTCCAAAAAGAAACTGATGTGTTGTTTGAGAGCTTTGTCCAGAATGTTGTTGGGGGTTGGTTGTCCCGTACAATCAATATCAACCAGACAGATAGGCATCTAAACGTGGTGAAACCTATCCTTTAAACTCTGCAGCACCTAACTTTGGCACATAACCCTCACTACACCTCAAGAAGCAACTCTCTGTTTGATTCCTTTCCTACAGCTTTGTCATGAATACGCACTATGTGTTTTGGAAGCCCACACTTCTGTTTGCGAACAAAAATCCCACTATAGAGTCATTGGGCTGGGTGTTTTCAAATCAATTTATTGATGTGTGCTGTCCATGCAAGATTGCATAGCTACCTATGAGCATTTTCTCGTAGGTTGCATACTAGTGCCTGAAGATAACCGAAGATGCCCAAAGAGTTTTTACCAACAGTCGGTCTTTGGGTTTGGGGACCTTTCAGCACAACCTTCCTTAGATCTGAGCATCAATGAAACACTGGGATAACCCCGTTGTCAATGGGGCTCACCATTTGTTAGATTGGTGGTTTCAAACACTGCTTGTAGTATTTCATCCCAAAGAATCCCAGGTTGACTGCAGTAATTATTATTATTTTGTTAAGGCAACGTGGGTTGAAAAACCACCAGCTGTCGATGTGATTGCTCCTGGTGTCGATTGAATCATTAGATAATCATTAACAAAATCATCACTTGGTGGTGCTTTCAACCATGTTTGACAAGATGTTTCACCCCGAAAATAAAAATGGGTAACTGGTGTTATAAGCCCTATGGCCCTATTTAATGGAGTTATAACCTTACTAGTTGGTGTTTTTGTTTCAAGATATGGTATATTCATCCCGAAAAATTGAGGAAATGATCCAATTTGATCAATTTTTTTCAGATGGGTTGGTTCAACCACCAAGTACCGAGGCCTTCATTGGAATCCAAGCCATTAGTGCTGATTGAAGGAGCAGCCTTCCAGTGGGCTGGCTACATGAGACGTGACATGAGTTGGATCTTGGGGCAAAAGTGCGGTTCATCAAATGTAACCTGCTATCATATTATGTTTTTGTTTCTAAATTTGCGTATTGTGAATGAATTATGATGTGTTTGGGTATGATTGTTTATGTATATTTTCCCCCACCCCAAAAAACTTTAAGACAATGATAATGCCAACATATTATTTCCAGTGTGTTTCAGAGTGGTTGAGTGGTAGGGAAGCGAGCCGTAGGATGTGCTGCGATTTGGAGCTGCTCATCAAGCGGATATGTTTTGAAACAAAAAACTTGTATACACATGTGAATGAACGTTTAGTGCCTCATGAAACTGCGAAATGAAATGCAATGAACTGGATGACATCAATCAGATTTGAGTCCTTTGAAGATAGTACAGTAGACATTGAAGATGTCAGGTTGGTAGTTACATGGCTCTCATTTTCTTTGCATTCTTCCCAAACATACATGATCATCATATGGACATATTTTTGTTTCCGTTCATTTGTTTTGCAGCTCCCTTCTGGAGCATCTGCCAATCATTCCCCTACTGTAAATACAACTTGGGTCAAGGAGCTGGTTGGGAGCGTTACGTCGACGATGTGTGAAGCTTGATGTTGGGCCGGCCTTTTGGGAAAATATGTCAAGGCAACAACTTGGCATGATTCCTAGGGTCCTAGAGGTTATACGTAGCAAACAAAACACACATTTAAAAAAATGCTGAAATTTGATTCAGCCAAGCTAATTTTACTTCACTTTTGAGGAATATTACATATATACATTTAGATTTATGAAAAAACAATGTTTTTAGGACATATGGATGGTTTGGATCCTTCCCCCCCCCACCCAGGATTCCAGTCACCACCAAGATTTTAGGAACGGGAATCCCAACCTATAAACCTTCATTTTTGCCACCACTGGCATCCTGGTTGTAATCAGGTAGATCCAACAAAATCCCAAGATTTGACAACTTGACATTTTTAGGTCCGGTTGATTCTACATGACTTGGAAAATGTAAGGTTTTTGGACTTCCCCGAAGTTTTTTTTTTGAATTTGCTGAATTTGTTGAAGTTTCATTACCCACAGCTGGGACAGTTCCATTGGATCAGGTCTGGTGTCGCAGCTTTGCATCCCTTCGTCGCAATGCCTTTTCGGAGGCGATTTCTTTTTGCGGCAATGGTATGCGAAGTAACTCGGAGGGTGCCAGTATAGGGATGTTTTTTTTGGGGGGGAAACTTAACAAGATCAAACTATGTTGAAGAATATGGGAAGTTTTGGAACTGGGAGTTTATTTTGTTTTGGGGGTTTTGTGGATATCTTTGATACTGGGATGAAGCTGGCAGCAACATGATACCAAAAACACTTGAACAATAGTGTTTCCCCAACATGTTGAAACTCAGATTTAGTTGTATGCTCACGTGCATTTACACAAAGAAACATGCTTGGATATATGTGTCCGTTTCGAGAAAATATGTGGGGATGTTGCAGAATACGGACTTGGAAACGATGGTGAGTATGTGTATGTGTATTTGATTATCTCAGTATCTCCTTAAAACTCCTTCATATTGCATATATTACTATTATGATCTATTATGAATACCTATATACAACAGGAAGGCCCCAGGATATGTTCTCATCTATTTGTGCCGCCAGGAGCAATTGAGTAGGTGCGGGGCAGTGGATCTCGATGTTGAACATTCAAATGACCTGTCTTGGTTGGTGGTGTAGTAAGGACCCTAGCAATGAAGATTCAGGAGGCAGTGAGTTGTGAGTAGTCATATACTTAGTTTTTTGTTTGCAAGTGAATCCTCCCAATCTACATAATCGACCCGGGTCGGTGACATTGGAGCGAATTCACCTCATCAAGAGGTAGGTAATATTGTTAGTCAAGTGAAGCCAGAATCATGAAGAAAAAGAACACTCTCCAAGAAAGTTGTTTTTCTGTTTTCCACTTGTTATAGGCCTAGGCGTTCTTTCACTGGAAGACTCTCTCAGGATTTGCAGCGGAAACCGCAAGGGTTTCCAACTGGAGCTGTACGATGTAATGTGGCCACTGGGTTGGCAGTTGCTATGTGCTGCTAGCTATCATTGATAAAGATGCTGTAGGTTCTCAGATTTTGTTGTTTGCCCAACTTGATCTCATTGCTGGATAGTTGTTGAAGGGGATTCAGATCATGTCATTTAATTTCTCTCTGAGTTTTTGTTTTTGAATGGAAAGTGAGATGATATTCTCAAACACTGGGTTCCATCACATGATACTACAAGATACAAGCAGTTCAAGCTGCAGTCACACAAGTGTTTGAGATGATATCTTTTGTATTGTCATACACGTCTTTGGCTGATTGATATTGTCACACCACTATTTTTTTGATGTTCTAGTCAAACTAGAGAGCTAGTGGTGGTTTTGGACTGTTAATATTGTTTGATATTCCCTAATTTATGATTTGAGATCTCCTAGTAACACTGGAAAATGAAGGGTGATCCGGTGATCAGATCCTCCGCCGATAAACAGTAAGCAATGTTCCTGGGAGGTGCTGCAAAAAACTGTTCGGAAAAGATGTATCAAACCCAGCATGCTGATCCAGTTGTCCTATGGTTCTTTGGGTGAGATGAAAAACCTACCCAGGAAAAACAGTGGAAAATTATAGGCCAATAGGATGCCAACTAACTAACTAATCCTATAAAATCAATCTATGTTGGATTTGCCTACGTTTAGTTGATTTTTTTTTTAATGGTAAGTAAGTGAAGGACAATATATCATGTTGCCATACATTGATCCTATGGGAATTTGAAGTTCCATGCGATAAGATGGAGATGTTGTTCGATGCTTACGATGGCAGGTGGTGGGATGCTGCCATTACGAAGACTCAGTGGCATCAACCAACGTCAGAAACTCATCAAATCGCCTGGGGGACGATGTTTTTTGGCAGGAACCAGCGTGAAGCCCAAACAGGAGAGATATTGATATTTTTTGAAATTTAAATTGTTTCTGGTTTCAAATCCCCATGAGTTGCAACAAAAGCACGTGGTGGTTTCTAATTTGTAAGATTGTTTATTTTCATCTCTATTTTTTTTTGGGAAATGATCTATATAATTTATAATTTGACGATCATATTGTTCGAATGGGTTGGTTCAACCACCAACAGGCAAAGAATCTACAGTAGTTTTATTGCAAATCATTGATTGATGGCCCATTTTTTGTAGGGCTTCACCCTCAGACAAACATAGCTGGCTGGAAGATGGACAAGTTGAGGATGTATTGTATATTGAAAAGGGTGATTTTCATGGACATGTTACTTTACCAGAACTAGAAGAAGCATAGTCAAAGGAAGTTTAGTGGCAAACTTCCGATATACGAACTTTTGGGTAGCCTGACAGGAATAGTAGTCCTAGCAGTAGTAGTCGTCCTAGTAGTAGTAGTCCTAGTAGTAGTAGTCCTAGTAGT
>DF242201.1:5112-19324 GCA_000507305.1 Breviolum minutum Mf 1.05b.01 | reverse complement strand
AGGTGGATGCTTTTTTTCTATAGGCCCAAGTGTTCTTATAGGTTTATGTTCTCTTTATAGGGTGGAAACTTCCGCCCCCGGCTTGTCCGGGTACTACTGGTATATACCTGGAATGATGGTTCGGAATAAAAGAAAAAAGGATAGCTTGGTTGAAATATGTCCCTTCAGAGTATCAACATCCAGCGTTGTTTGAGATCTTTTCAACGGGTTATTCGATGGTGTCCGGGTATCAAATCTAACGTTATCAAATCTAACGTCTTACACAATTTCAGGTCTAGGTGGTGGTATCAGATATTTTTGGAACTTTTCACCCCGAAAATTGAGGACATGATCCAATTTCACTAAATCATATTTTTTCAGATGGGATCAAACCACCAACTAAAGGTGTTCCCTAAGGCTCCCAAATTGTTCCCTAAGGCTCCCAAATGGTCGATCCCTACCCCGTTCTGCTGCATGGTGTGGTTGCCCAAACAGTGTCAGCTGCGGGGTCATCCCAACGTCCTTCCCAATATGTTGGTTGTCCAGAATCATGAAATGTAAGAAGAGTGCAGTAGTTTCTTCAGTAGAGTAGCTGGTGTATTTTTTACGCATGAGGTCCAGTGGCTGAGTGCACGTATCTTCCGAAACTATAACGACTTCACATGCACTTCACCCCACATAATGTAGTTGAGTGTATGGGTTTTTCAGGTTGATGGAGTTTTCCAGGTTGATGGATTTTTGTTTATATATATATATTATATATATATATATATATGTGACCAAATAAATGTACCAAGCCAGATGGAGTAGACTTTCATCCATTTCACCCTTCCAAACTTGGGCTCAACATTTCTTTAACGGATGATTATGGTTCTTGTAAAGGGTTGTAGGGATTATATAACCTCACAAAAGGCAATATGTACCTGGTATATAAGTGGTATGTACCGCCAATTGGGTAGTACATCATTCCAATTCACCCAATTGAAGCGTTAAGAGTGCCTAGTGTACACTACTAAGGTAGTTGTTAAAGGTATTTGCCGTATACAGATATTATATAGGTAATAAACCATAGGCAGTAGATAAAGTAGTATACCTTGGTTGTTTGTATAGAGATGTTTTTACTTTTCCTATCTTGAGTTGATTGGCCATTCGTGATCCACAATGATCCATTTGTAATATATGATATATGATTTTATGACTATACATATTTTATGTACACGCATTTTCCCTTTACAATGCTTGTAAAGTGTTTTAAGATGTGTTGATACTGGAGCCACCATTCGAGGTTTGTACGAAGAGGATGCAGCTGCTCCTATGAGTACAATGCCACGGCATGGCAACAGCGCTTAGTTTCGGATTGGGGACTCAATGCAGCAGAAGTGGCCAAACTGATCTTTTGTTCATAAATAAATTCAATTTCAACTGCCTACAAAGATGCGCAGAAGGGTTTGAAGACGCCAAGAAACGGAATATTTCAGGATCTACAGGAAGCACCTAGCATTCTGTAATTTCAGTTTAGTTGGACCATTGATGTCCGCTTTGCTTTTTATGTAATTATGTTGAATATATCTAAAAGAATATAAAGATAAAGCATTATTCTTAACATAGACAGTATTACATACACAATTATGCACGTAGTAAAAACCCTTGTTGATTTCAATATCTACAGAAACACATCCTCCCTCTCCACAACTCTTCCTTGGTACCACAAAAAGTTTGCATTCATCCAAAAAAAAAATCATTTCCCCAACTAGACTAGGTGGTGGTTTCAAACATTTTTGAGTTTTAACCCTACCTGGGGAAATGATCCAATTTGCCTAATATTTTTCAATTGGGTTGAAATCACCAACCAGTAGATACTTAGACTTAGAATCTAAAACATGTTCCCAAAACTTCCCCCTATACGTGTGAAGCATTTTAGGAGCCACCCTGAGGCCTGCAGTGGAAGTGCCATCATGGTTATTGGAGGTGGGGAAGCAGAAACAAAACGAGGCAACAAAAAGGACAAAAGATGCGTTTGGGAGTGTTGTTTGTTCTTCATATTTTGGTTGGTTGCCTTTCTTGTGTGAATATGTTGGTAAACAAGTTGATAAGATCCAGAGACTGATGAATGATGACCATATTGTCCTGTTAACTTGCAACAGAAAATACTTTGGGGTATATAACCAGTACCACCCACCAAAACGGGTTTAGAAGTCAAATCACAATCTCTTCATTTCTATGAATGGCCCCTTGTTAAGTGGAGTCACCTCCCATTGTTGGACGGGTGGTTTGGACCCCGACTCATATATTTGCAGCATGGTCTTTGTATGTTTGTTGTTGCTACTGTTGATGGTTCAGAAATCCGGTAAACTCACCAGTTGAGGTTGGTAGTTTATCCCATTATCTACAAGGTTTTTTTCTACACATCCCAGGTGGTGCTCGCCGGATTTCGGAACAGTCAACAGTAATAAATCATCGACTCATCACCGAAGTTTTTACACGTCACAGGTGGAAGATGCTGTTTGGCAGATCCTCTCAGAAGCTTCAGGTGAGCAATGAAAAAAACCTTGGTTGGTTGGGTTATATAGGGGATTATACTACCCGGTTTTATAGGGATTATAATAAACCATTATAAGGATCCCTATTAGCCAACCAGTATAATGGAACGTAGTAAGGGTTTTTTTTCGTGGCTCAGGTGGAGTAAATTCATGTACCGAGTTGGGGTGGAAAGCTGCGACAATTTGTGTTGGAGTGGGGAGTTTGATAACTAGGAAGGATGAGAAATACTTGAGTTTTATGTTGGTAATTGTAGGGTCTAACACATCGTAGATGGTGATTACAAAAAATATAGTTACACATGAATCGTGAGCCTGATTTCAGGGAGGGTGGGTACTGTACCCTCCCTGAAATTAATATAGCACCTGAAAGTACGCCATCCTAAAAGGGATTACACCTATGAATCATCCATTTTCATGTTAGTTTCAGGGAGGGTAAACCAATTTAAGGCTCCATTTTAGGACTGGCAACTGGTATCTCTTTTTGTGGGTACAACCTACTCAAACAGCCAGTCCCGCGGCCTTCAAGCCCGGGTTTAATTCCTGATGGCTCCTTTGAAACTTTGAGACACCTTTTCCGAAAAACACATCTCACCAAAACGTAGAGATTTTTTGATGACCTAGCCTGATTAAGGGATCATCATGGCGAATAATTCCTCAAAATAAGACCTTACACTTAAACAAACATCTATTTCTTGGGTGCGCCCTGGGTTGGCAATTTCTCTGCAATTCCCCATGCCTTTCTTGTTTTTTTGGGGTGGTTGGTTGGTTTTTGTTGAGCCCAGGTCCTGTGGAACGGCCCAACAGCTGTGTGGCCAACTACTATGCTGATGGTATGGAATCTGTCGAGCCCTGGCCCGGTTTGGTTGGTGATGGAGGATGAGGGGGTGCATGTTTCTTTAGTGAAATGTTGTTTTCAGTTTCTATGTTGTTTGGTTGTTATCTCTCTCTATATATATATATATGTGTTATACATGTTTATTGTTTTGTTGTTGTTTTTTTTTTTAGGAAGATGGTACATTGAAGTAAATGATTGATATGCATGTGTGCTTGTATTTTGTTGCATAGTTGGTCCTTGAGTCCTTGATGTTTTACTGCATTTATAGTTACAATTTCTATACTTGTTCGATGTTTCTGTTTTCAATATGTTCAGGTTTTCTAAAGTTTAGAGTCACTTTCAGCGAAGTGAAAGAGAAATTTCATTGATGATGTCATTCAGGACGTTGCTGCTTTTGAATCAGTGATCTGATTCACTAATCAGGTGAGAAGATGTTTGCTTCCGGAAGTATTCGTGTTTGGTACTTGATATGCCACAAAGGTCCTCACAGTAGGGCTCGCGGTGAAAGCCTGAGGGACACTGTGGCTGGGAGATTGCTGGCGCATTTAGACAGATCTCCAAGTGAAACTGATACAATACAGCTTGTAATGTATACCCTCCTGGGAACTAACATAACCCATCCCAAAAACTACTTTTGAAGATGATTATCTGAACTTCCCAAGGTGGAATATGTTAGTTCCCTAGGGGGTACATGTATTTACTTCCCTTCCTATTGATTTTCAATAATGGTAAACCTGTTAGGCCACCAACATCAGAGCACCAGTTCTCCATTGACTGAGTTTCCCAAAGTTTCGCGACCTCAGGCAATCTCTCTACAGACGGGTGCTTCATGTCATATTAAAACCTCCTGAATCATGGGTGAATTCTTATAACAAATATATCGTTTTCCCAGGTAGCGCGTGAAACCCACCTTTAACGCTTTTTGTTTTTTTGCTGGTGAAACTTAGGACTGGCATGCTGACAACGAGCCTTTGTTTGAAGGTTTGTTGGGAGATTGTGTGGAGTCTCAGAATTTTCAGGAGCAGCGGCTGGAGGGGTGAGAAATCAGCTGTGAGGTTGACCACTCCATGGTGGTCATTTCAGAGATTTTGAGTGAATTGCAACACAACACACCTCACCCTTGTGTAAGGAAAAAGCACACCCTCCTCAAAATGACCTGACGAGTTCAATACATTTCCATGAATTGGAGGGTTAATTGGTGCAAAATATCATCAAATTCCTGTATGATGGAAGGAACGAGATGATTTCAAGCCTCTTTGAATCAAACAGTATCATATTTATGATATATATATATAAGATACGTACTGTACTATCATTGTAGATAGTATGAATCATATGATTATCAATTATCATATAGTTGCATGCAGGAGCCCTTACAGTTGGAACTCCGTACACTGTACAATCCCTTACTGGCAGGGAAAACGAAAAGGTGAACTGTGAAAAACGATAACCCTCATGGAGTTATTTTCCTATACATTTGTTTGTTTTTTGTGTTAAATGTAGGTAGATTTACCATACATGGATCCTATGGTATTTACGTATGTTGGATTGGTAAGCAAAACAATGTGTATGAATGTGCTTGTGAGAGAAGCACCCATGGTGGGTAGTATTTTGCAGAAACTTTTGCCAAATTGGCTCTAAGGCTGCACATGTTGTTTAAATACCAAGGTCATCTCCTTACGAACACGCCAAACCTCAGCATGGGGGACCACCACCGTAAACCATTTTGTATTCTCTCCGGCATTTGTGTGGAAAGAATCGTGGTGCTGCTGCCAAAAGAAAGATGCCACTGGAAAATGGCAAGGTGCACCAAAGCATGTAAAACCGATTTCACAAACTATCAAAAATGATAGCTTTGGTTCCAAAGATGCCTAAGATGCCAGTTGTTCTCTTCTATTCTGCTTCCCCCCTCATATAGTAAGTATGATATAGTAGATATATGTAGATATCATAAAGTTGCATTTGCTATCATATCATATCTGTAGTATATAGTAGTACTATTTGGAAAGATATTGTATTGGATGTACGTCGGTATAGAGATGGGATACGTTTCACTCAAATTGCCAATGTCATTCGTCCTGTGACCGGCTCCCAAGGTCGTATTGTGAGCCTTTCCTTGGGCCAGGCGCTGATGAACATCCGTGGGACATTTAGTAAGCCCCTATACTGGATGTTGGTGTAGATTAAGAAGATATGAATATGTTTACATTACTGTACACTATGTACTTCAACTAGGCTTAGACAGGATTTTCAGACAACCTTTGTGTTTGTATTGATGTGAAGTTAAAAGTTGTTTGCACATAATGATGAATTGGATTTTGCGTATGCATTGCTGCATTATAAATGTTTTTAAATCGATGTACATGCACACAAGCAAAACATCGGTTGTTGGCAAATGGCTGTGGTTTACTGGCCTAGGAAAGACTTATGAAAGGAGACCCTTCCCAAAAGATTCCTGGGATAGTAAACCAGCGATGAAAAACCACTAACTGGCTGTTGGCTGACTGTTTGTACATTACTCTGTCGGAATATATCTATAGTAGATACATGGTGCATGCTCAGTCAGCTCCTTAATGCAAGTATCCTGTGCATGCATAAGTCTCACAGGAATGAAGCCATTGAAAAAACATACGTCATCCAGATTCTAAATGACTTCTGAGTGATTTGATATCAATATTTCCATATGGATGTTTGTTCGTGTTTTGTTGTAGCTCAAAGCTATGTTGCCAAGATCCATTGATTGGATTATATAATTTACATGTTTTTGTCAAATATTAAAGGGTGGATTCTTTTAGGCACAATTGGGATGGATGGAAAAAGTGGCCGGTGTTTCTTGCATAACGGTGGAAAGGTGGGATATATTTTGGGGCAGAACACATCTATCCGATCATGTGATGGAGATGCATAATGAGTCATGAGTTTATGTATGGAAGATTCAATTTCGAAAGTTTCTGAAGTGAAGAAGCTGTATGTACATAGATCATCATACATATAATGTACGTATATAATGTATGTATATATCTGTATACATTTGTTGTGGTCTATTTAGTTATCAATGTATATCCCGTTCATCTCTTGGCATTTTTTTCGGGAAACATCCATCTGTTCTGTTGACCCAACACCTGGATTATCAACTGGTGATGATGGAATTGGAACACAAGTTGTCAGCTAGCATGGGGCACACATTGTCTGATTTGTTTCTTGTTTGTTTTGTTTTTTTGTTTGTATGTTTGTTTGTTTGTTAGTTTTATTGCTCCAAATTTACGTAATTCTTCATGTTCAAATGCCCTGATGGTTTTTGGTGTACATCGACGATGAAAATACCACACACGTTCACATTTGATCTAGAATATACCAACTTGTCTATATACCTCAACTACATTGTTCAGTCTCTTGTCAATATAACTATCCCTATAGGGATCCAATCACCTTCTGAGAATGGTAATGGAACCTTAATACTTTGCTTTTCGGAGGTGATTGGACACCCCAATCATTGGACACCCCAATCATCCTTTGACAAGGTGATTGGATCCCTACCCTCCGGTAACCAAACATAGCTGGCTGGAAAATCCCCATCTTGAATAGGAAATACATCGGCTCAAATGGTGGATGTTCCAGCCAGCTATGTTAGATTACCGGATTCCTACATTTCCCCTACATTGGGATGTTTCCGAAAATAGTGGTACCCCCAAATCATCCATTTTAATAAGGTTTTCCCTTAATAAACCATCCATTTTGGGGTACCCCTATTGTTGGAAACACCCATTTCCCTAGGGTATTGGTTGTTATCCTCGTTGCATTGGATAAAAAATCGCTGCCCAGACACGGCGGTTCGACCTCCGTCGGCGTCGGGGATTGAGTTGCTTGGGTTTGCCGAGATGAAAATGCGGGACCTCCGGGTGACGTTCGATGGTTGAAACCACTGATGAAAGCCCTAGAAAGGTAGATTTGAATGTGTTTTTTCCCGTTTGTGGCAGGGAAATTTATGGTAAATCCAGATTTGTGAATCATGATAATTGATTTTTGACATATGAAGTATATTGTATGAAGGGACTAGTGGGATCTTAACTCACTGGATGAACATTTCATGGTTAGCGGTTAGCAATGTTTTATACTTCATATCTCTGAATTTCCCAACAAATATTCTGAAGCATACAAATTGGCTTTCAGGGGTATGAGGGGTTTGCAAGTTTGATGAGATTCAAAATTCAATGACCATACGTTTGGGTTTGATATGGCATGGTTTATTTGAACCTTAACCAGTTCCTCTATTGTCAAAGGCTGATGCAGTAGAACTGAATGAACATCTAAGTTGTTTTACTTTCTGGGAATCCTCGCAAACCAACCAGTACAATTACCCTGTAGCAAGCGGGAAAGAACACGGTAACATGGACCATTTCACCATGAGACACCCACCTGCGATATATCCATAAGTCCATAAGTAAGGTTAATCTTTATACTGTGCCGAGGTTTTTCTCTATACTGTGCATGTACCATCCCTGAAACTGACAAATCGCACCTGAAAATGGATGGTTGGAAGACTTTCTCGTTTCCTTTTGGGGCCCGGCCTTTGCCCCTCCGAAGGCAACCCCTGTCATCATCCGGAACGCATCTCCATCGATCTAGAACATGGAGATTTGATCACCATGGAGGTCCTTATGAGTAAAAATTGACCCTCCTGGTGGAGCGTTGTTGTTGTTGTTGTTGTTGTTGCTAGTTTTGGAAACAACCATTTTGCCATATGGGTGTGTTCTTATTGCTTGTACAAATTTGTTGAAATCTGACGTTGATGCACAGCGTTGCCCTTTATTTTTTATCCAATAGGCTTCCTGTTCGGGGTTTTTCCTCAGCAAATACCCGTCCCATGACATGAGCGTTCTGCCCCACTGCCCTCCAACTGGTCCCGTTTCGTGGGATCTGGGCTGGAAAACTCGCGAGAAATTAACCATGATGAGTTCTTTCTTCAATTGAATCTCCAAAATAGAAGCAAAACTTTTTTTATAGGAGCTTCATCCTGACACTGAAATGATAGATTCCCATTGGTATGACGATATTTTTGGTATTTGTGTTGAAGTAAAAAAAAACACCATAGAGTCAATGAATTATGATGTCCCTTGGCTTCTGGTTGTTGGATGGGATTTTGTTGACTTGAGCCTTTTGGAAGCAGATGCTGTACACCTTCGTTGTTTTAACAGTTCGCTTCAAAAGGGAGCATCCCAAAAGGAAACTAGCTAGTTTTTTCCATGTTTTTCCAACCATTTGTTTTTTTCAGGGGCTAGGTTATGAATTTTTCGTGGTGCAGTGTAGTGATTCTTGTTTTTTGAAACACCTCCAAATCATTCAAAACACCAGGCCTTTGTCTGTTGGCCACACAGCATGCGTCAGGGATGCTTCCAGAAGCATTGGTATCATCGCGTACCCAAAGCTGGTGGCGTTACCAGGTCATTACTGGGTTTTAGGGAGCGATGAATCGAAGAAACATGTATCGAAAATCTGGAGAGTCTGGGTGAATAGCAGCATAATGTGTTTTTTTGTTCTGAAATGAGGGGTTGGGTGGTGAAATACTATTGATGAAAGAAATCTTGCACCACCTGGGATGTATAAAACCCTGTAAATACTGGGATAAACTGAAACTGCCAACCTCAACTGGTTAGCCTGATTTCTGAACCATCACCAGTAGTATTCCATTCCCCCGAAATTAGTGAAGAGAAAAGCCAGATGGGAGGTGAAAAAGGGGATACATCCAGAGAAATCTGCAGCCGGATTCCTGCAAAAACAGATGCTAGAGTGAAATGCTCCAAAGTGATTGTAAATGAAATGCCCAGGGAAGCAGTTTTTTTCAGTCTTTTAGTACCCTAAAAGAGACCTGACACTTACCAATTGTGAAAGCTCTATGAATGTTGACGCATTTGATACGTACATGTTTTGCACTTGTCTCCCCAAAAAATAGAGATCCTAAGCATCGTTCCTGACGGATCGGCAAAAATTTGTTCATCTCCAACGCATTTGTCAGGCCCCGAATCAATTTGACTTGGCGAAGCATCACTCGTCACAATGCCATAGCCTTAGTTTCGGTTCATTTTGGTGTCCTTGGATTGGAAAAGGTGTCCTTAGTTAGATTCCTATCCATAAATGGCACCCACTGGGAGAAAGATCCAGGTATATGTTCTTGCGTTTGCCAACCTGCTGACCCAAAAGTGGGCCCGGCATGTCAATAATGTAGCCTCCAAACCCTTTAGGTTGCCAACCTACAGCCCAACATGATTTTATTGCGGCCTCCAAACCCTGTAGGTTGCCACCTATTGGCCCTAAAAGTGCGCCAACGATGCAAATAATGCAGCCTCCAAAAGATCTATCCCAGCGCATTGTCATAATGGATTGGATTATCATGAGCCTTTGTAAAACCAGTTGTATGATTCGAACATCACATTTGTTCAAATACATTGCATGCTTGGTCGCTGCAGGTGTTGGTTTTGGTCATATTTTCCCAAAACAAACAGAAGAGATCAGAAGCCTATTTGTTTTTTTTACCACTGCCAAGAGCAGAATTACCATAGTGGGTTGCAATGTATGCAGTATTTATCAGTATTTAGTGACTAGTATAAATCATACGGCCTTTGGGACAAACCCCCCAGCAGTTGATAACTGAACTCCAAACAAGATCTAACAAAGTTACTTGCCATGAAACACTTTCAGGCCCTGAAACGGAAAGCTGCAAACTATCATGAACTGTCTAATTCTATAAATTGAATCCCAAAAATAAACTTTCCTTGGAAAAATCTGCATCCCTCATGCTTTTTCTTCAGGTCACTTGTCCCCTCTCTCGACGCGAGCGGCGCTGCGCGAGCATCGAAAAATGATGTGTCGTGATAGGTGAGATGTGGAGTTTCTATTTGAATTTGTATTAAATTTCGACCGAGGTTCTGACATATCGACTACTATAGGTGTTTGTGAATTTGTTGCGTGGGGTAAAGTTTTATGACAATATAGTGGACAGCTGTTTAATTTGACAAGCAGATGATAAGTTGAAAACTATTCACCTATAACTCTGCGGACAAAGTGAGCCTGGATCTCGTTATCTTCTACGGCCAGGCTCCTTTGGCATGCTCTAATCCCAGGTGGCAATAAGCAGCCGCTGCAAATGAAACGGTCCCAAATTAGAGTGCAAATGGTGGACTAAATCCATAACCCCGTTTTGTGAAACCTTGAAGCATTTGGAACAAAGTGAAGTGCTTTATGATCTCACTATTGACTTCAATGTGTGCGTGTTACATTATTGTAGATTATTGTTACATAACATTTTTTGATATAATATATATATATATACACATATATTATATACATGTATCGTATATAAAACTAGCATTATATTTTGTGGTGCTCCTCCCAAACTAGGAAGGCCAATTTGCTTCAATTTTCATTTTGCATTGGCCACGGGTTCTGGAATCCTCTGTAGGATTAGTTTTTATGTACATACTTTCACAGCATACATTTTGCCGCATTTGTTCAACATTTAATATTTAAAGCATATATATAAAAAGATGTGTTCATTGTAAACACACACTTGCTGACTTTGCCGAATTGTTCGACGATTTTTTTCCGTAGACTGTAGAACAATCAATAGATGAGACATGGCTGTTGAGCTCCGTTGGATTATGCTGCAGCCGTGTCAGGGGATGCAGGGGGATGGGATGGCTTGCAGATCTTGATTCAATGGTTAAAGGCAACAAAAACTGTGGCTCAGCTATGTGGCATCATGTATCTTGGAAGAAGCTGTTTGTAGGATAATTGTTTGGATATTTCCATGCGTTGTTATGAAAAACAAGTCAATAGATTTAATAAGTTGTGTCCGGACTCGTATTGACATCTCTATGTCGATGATCACTCCCCTGCAAACATTTATGGGGATATCATAACAAGATTTTCCCCTTCCAGTTTCCGTTTTCCATGGCAGTCTCTGGGGTGCTATTTGTTTCATAGTTAGGTACAGTATATGACGTCGTACTCATTTCCTACACGCACCCGGCCATGCGGTAACACTACAAGGGAGCTAGCTTTCTCCAAGAGTCGGTTGATTGTACATGATTGTACCAGGTGCGCCTCTGTGATGTTGAGGTTGTTGGAATAAACAGTTTAAACTCTTCTATTCCAGGGTAGAAATATCCGGTAATGACAGCGGCGGATGATTTGTTTGAGACTTGGTGATTCAATGAAACTTGGGAAACGTTTCCTATGGAGCTGAAGCAAAAACTTGAAATTTTTTGACTTCAACTTTGGCTTTTGCATGAAAGAAAACCATTCATTATACTAAGTTTTTTTTGTGAGAGACGTCGTCCAATTTTTTCTATCATCTAAATTTTTAGAAATGTTTGATTTTTCTGTATGTTGGAATTTGTTTTTTCTACTTTCACCAGGACAAGTAAAACTGGTAAATCCAGCTGTTTCCCATGCCCTTGAAGATCCACCAACTCACCGTCTCTGCTGCGAAAGGTGGGAGAGGTGATGGCAGGTTGTTTCCTTGGAAGATGGAGAGCTGACATGGAAAGATGACGCGTGCCTTGGAGAGTTCACTACCTGGGATGGTGCTAAAACCCTTGTAAATAATGGGAAATACTACTGTACCTATCAACTGATGCAGGATTTCAATGGATTTCATGCATCAACAGTATGGTCAGGATTTTTTATTCTTTGGGGGGTGCTGAAGGATTGGCGTTTTGTTTTTATTTGTCTGTTTTTTGGTTGTTTGTCAAAACATAAAATGTCAACGGTGGAAGTCCACCATATCCTTTGTTTAGTACTATGTACAAAACAAATTTGCTTTGGTGTCCGAATATGGAACATATTTTGTTTCTTTTTGTTGGTTTGACGTCAGCAGGTAGTGCCATGTTTAAACATTTTGGGAGGGATTTACAAAGGATAAACTTCAGCTTCTTGAATGAAACACCCGAAGTCCTGCATGTGACAGGCATGTGTTTAGAGAAAAACCTAAGGTGGTGATCTGATTATCCCACCTTGAGCAATGAAAACGGGCCCATACGGGTGTGTAGGGTATGTAGGGGATTATACTACCCAGTTATATGGGGATTACAATAAACTATTTCAGGGATCAATATTGAAGAGCCAGTATAATGGAAAGTCAAAACCGTTATTACGGTTGTTTTTTGGGTCAACATGAAAAGGTATCATCATATCGTGACACACGTGACCCAGACCATCTTACTTGATTTGTTGAGCTTTATCATCCGAAACTGGTTTACTGGGATTTTGTCCATAAATGTAAAGCTCCTTTCACTCATTTGAAATTCAACTTTATCCACAATGTACAAGATACCGTTTAGCTGGTTATCAGAGATTATGAGTTATAAGTATACTGTGTACTTCTATTCATGTGTGCTATAAGTACGATGCAAGACTATGCTGGAAATCCTGATTGAATAACCACTAATCACTTGGTGAGTGGATGTGAGGGGATGCGAGGTCATAGCTGTCACATGTTTCCACTTGACAACCAGGCAATCACTGATTTTCAAAAAACAAATCTAAGTGTAACATGATCTATACTGATTTCACTTCCCACTGTGTCAACCACATGAGGAAATCTTAGTCGTCATCATTCCCATTCGGTGGAACGTGAGCGCGTAAACCAACGGCCTTCGGAAAGAAGCAGGTCGAGTCGGTGGGTCGCACCAAAAGCACACTTTTCCTTCTAAGATTCCACTGGTTCACAATGAATGTGCCCCCAAAATCCCCCAAACAGGATTGGGGGTAAGTTATGAACATGGCCCCCTTCAAGTGGGTTTTTACATCATGTTTTCTTCACAACCAATTGTTTGATACTTTTTGGTGATGTTTATCCCAGGGACATTTATCGCAAACCCTCATCCAATTCACTTGTTTGTTGGAAGTAGGATTGTTTATAGATTCCAGTTCCCCATCCAGTATGCATAGGAATCTTGCTTTGCATCATCCTGTTTTTAAGATATGTATGGATATGTGTACGTACTTCTCTATTCCTAGGCCGTATGTAGCGGAAGAAATTTGCATTGGTGGTTTGATGGGCAGTTTGAAATTGTCCATGAAGGAAAGATGATATAAGAACCATCATGATATACATCATATCATTTGTATTTCCTTTCTATATGCGCAACATGTTCATGCTTTTTGACCATGGCTCTCCTCTCGCATGTTCATGTGTTTCCAAGCAAACACCTTCAAGTAGAAGACACAAATCCTAAAGAGTGTAGTGTCACTATCCTCCAAATAAACACATACATAAATACATTTGCATTTATGGTTTTATAGTGTTTTTTCCTTCGATCTATCTTGGTTCACTGGAGGGACTGATTCTGGGATGTCTTTCAAAACTGTTAAAAGCATGATTTGATAGCAAATGAACGGAGCTACGAGTTCAGTAGACCCGGAAGTGGCATCGATCCATAATACTGTTGATGGAAGAAATCCCGCACCAGTTGATAAGTACTTCATCGCAATATTTCAATGGAAATATATACATCCCAGGAATCCCAGGTGGTTGTTTGGGATTTCTGAACCATCAACAGTATTGCACCATACCAATTCATGTTGCCTTATTGTTTTTCCACAATTAATGAGAGCAACCACCTTGATTCAACAACCGATGCACAAATCCCACGAGTTTTCGATGCAGCTGAGCCCCAGTTGAAACCACCTCCGGCCTCACAAGTAGGGGATCAAGTTTTATATGTATTGACCGACATTGACTTAATATGATATCCAACGTGGCCGTTGGAAGGGGAATTTTGTATCCATAAATAGCTGAAGTTGTTTGTTTATCAAAGGAAGTTTAGCTGAGAAACTTCCGATATACGAACGACATCCC